>DVQP01000133.1:0-32078 GCA_018231745.1 Danaus eresimus
AAATATATCACACCGCTGTAAAATTACGAATTATTATATAACTGTATTTTCTAACAAGAATTATAATTGTTTTGGTAAAAGAATGACGCGGTTGTTTCACAATGTTTCGATTTTCGGACCAGTTACCTCTCAGGGTTCGGGCCGTCAATTAATTAATCGAGTATATCGACATTCGACCCGATTTCAGGAGCCCGACTTCGGTTGACAATCTGAGTTATCTGATTAAGCACGCTTTCTCTCGCATGCGCCCGCGCCATGTGTTGTCATACATATGCACATTAATATCTTTTTGTTAAGTTATATACATATATTGTATTACTATATTATATTAACTAATACTATGCTAATATGATTGCAACATGCAAATACTTGAGCAATAATTATGATTAGTTAATTATTTACCATTAAACGCCTAAAGGTCTAAAGTTCGCAACCCGTAAAGTTTGAACAAACCATCAAAGCGTAAACTTAGCTAACGTAATTAAAATGTTATAATCTTACGAACAATTAAAATTGTTACGAGTGTATGTTTATTATTACGGAGAAGCAAAAAATGTAGCGTAACGAAGTATTTTACTACATCATATCGTATGTATACCGAGACGATTACGCTAACGCATGACTTACTGAATATCATGCAACGACGCGATTCAATCTATCTCTCGTTGGACTTCACTATTGTCGACTGCTTCCTCGTTAGAACCGAACGTTTATCCATCAGCCGTATCTGCTTTATGACAATTATTTATGCGTACTGCTAACATAACTATTTCGCTTACTGAGCTTTATCGATAGCGCAAAAGTAATGCCTCGCTGTCCCGATACATAACATCTGATACAGATACATTTGCCTGTTAAATAGGCGGGTTGTTGTGCTAGTTGTTTTAACGCCTATATTATTTGTTGCGAATGTTCTTTATGGTGAATGTCGGTTTCGTAATATACACTCAATGTACTGTGGGTGTAGCTGCTGTACTGTTGACAGTTGTCGACTAAACTCTCCATATTATCAATAACTAGTTGCTATAAAAACTTTGTATATTGTACGTATAATTAAAATAATTTATTCTTTCGATAATAAATTAACATATACTATCGACTTAAATAAACAATTAAAATAAATTGTTATTCAATAAACTTATTGATATAACCTATATGTTATGTATTTTTAAGCTGTATTGCATCATCAGGAGCTGTGAGTAAGCTAAATATGGATTAAATGAAGTGATTCCTCCAATCCATCGAGCGTCGGATTAACATCTTAAGACACGTTGTAACACTAATCTACTCAAATGTCGAAAGGAAATGTCGGATTGAAAAGTGCAGGGCTCCGGATGAAGTGTGATGTGGCTTAGCGAAGTACTTACAGCTTACTTTGGAACAATTATACCTTCGAACTACATTTATATATGTAGGTAATGTTTTAGTATGAGAGTTTTGGCTTGTATTGATTCAGTTTTTTTAATTTCATTGTTTATTGACAGTTTCATTCCTAACTGTATCGTGTCAGTCATTTCACAACAACCCCAGCATCACCCAGTCTCCGATGTTATCGAGATTGACGCTAAATACTCGCACTGTGACAGTTTCAATATCGAAACAATGACGAACTTTGTATTACGTAATGCCATTTGCGTTCGGCCCGCTGTCACTCCGCGATCGTATTAAAAACGATTTATGAGTGAAAGTTATTTAAAATGAGAACTAATGCATTTTTGCACTTTAAAAATATTGTTAATTCATAAACTGTATATAAAAAGTCTAGCGATGTAAGGATAATTATAATTTTATAATCAGTGTTGATATTACGTGAGTATTATCAAACAATACGTAATATTTCGAAAGCGTAATATTTATCGTGTAACGTTACACGAACCTGAAATCGAACGTGGAAAATTCACGCTCCGCCGAGCGGCGCAGGCACTTACTTATTCTAATCTACACATATGGCTTTGAAGTGCCTATAATCTATATTATATATTAATGTTACTTTAAAATAAAATACTGTAAGTAATTTCGTTGTCAATGTTTTAGCAAAAAATATCATATAAGAAAAGGACAACAAGAGTAAAAAACCGCATTCAGCTAAATTACTTTTATAATAAAGAAAGCTATAAAAAGTACATTACTCTGAGGGAAAATTGACTCAAAATGTAAAATATGAGAAAGAACGTTGTCAAATCAGTTGCTAGTTATTGTTTGTTTATTGATAGTAATATAGTTTTTTATTATACATTATATATCATGACTGTAAATTTCTTCAACATTAACAATGGTGGAAAATATTAAAATACATAGCTAATTGATAATGTTAGATAAATATATTAAGTTTTATCAAAGGAACACCGTTAGCAGAAGCATTCCGTTGTATAATTCAGCAATTTATAATCATTAGTGTTTTTGTGCGACAGGACTGAGAGCGGGGCATAGGGTGCGGGGTACGGGGTGCAGATGAGGGTGAAACTAAATTGAGACATCTCAACGCGTGATTGATTGCGAACATGATTGGCGTCTTCCAAATATCAACCGTGCGTATGCTAATTTGTAAGCGAATATTTTTTTGGAATCCATTATTACGAAACCTTTTTTTATCATTCCATGTGAATGCACCCTGTGCGAAATATTCGATATGTCTCATATGACAGCCCTTCACTTGTCGGCGCGGTCTCGACCGAAAGAAACACGTCAGTAGTATGTGCGTTGTGATAACGACCGTTATATTTCTGCATGTTGAACGTAAAAGACGTTTAAAGATATTGACGATTGCCTGAAAAATTTTAATCAAAACGATCATTATAGCTGTAAAATATTAAAAGAAGAAAATAACTACAACAGCGAATCTCGTTACTCGAGTTTCCGTTACTACGAAAGTGAACAACAATGATGTCAGAACAAAGATAAAAACTAGAGCAAAAACTGCTCGGAATAAGTCTACGTTTATTCACATCAGATCTTCGCGATACATTTTAATTCACAGTAATCGAAGTATTGTAATTTACAATAGACACTATTGACTCACCGTCTATTAATCTAATGCATATGTCCTTAGTATGAAAGAATTATTATGTACTTTAATTTATATTGAAGTATAGTTGATAGATAGAAATTTATAATAGTTGTGACTTTGTATGGGATAAAGTTCTTGTTGTTTTTATTAGGTACGCTGTTTGTGAGAAAGATATCTTTGTTTTTCTTTAACTTAACAGTTCTAACTATCGACAAACGTAAACAATCCGGAAGACTTCTGTAATCAAAGGATGTCTTTTATATACTCGCAATTACAGATGACATTTACATGCAGATTAGATTAAATTAAAACCTTTTTTATCAAACATTTAACATACCGTCATTTTATTGCTTAAGTATTCAGCTCGTTTCCTTTATTATATCTGTTAGTTTTATTAAAAGTTAAATGCTTATTTATATTTTATATTTGAAACATTCTGTTGTAAAAGAATACGTGTAGTCTAAAAGTTATTAAATTCCATAACGGCTACAAGTGATTTTGCAACCAGAAATGAATTTTTGCAAAAAGAAAACAGCTCTTGAGGGACCACCCTTCGAGCAATGTGAAATATTGAGATGCCCAAAATATTCCAATGAACATGATTAATTACTGCAATATCACTTGATTGATGACTGTAATGTATGTAAGTACTCCTTTGCTTGTCCTCATTATAATACAAAGGGAACATCTTAAAAATCTATTTGTCATGAAGAATTCAAATGCAAATAACAACGCATGTTAACGTGGTGGCACAGTAGCGTGCGAAAGTCTAAAATAAATAACAGAACGAGGTCGCCACGTATATATAGGATGCTGCTTAATTAGGTACAAGATCTCCAATACAAAATGCAAGAAAATCGAGACCGATGATATCTCGAGAAGGTAAAGTTCTACCGAAACGAGCCGGTGCGAACGTAATTACAGTCTCCATGCACGCCTCTCACACCGAATCTCTCTTTTTACAAAATTTTCTCATATCCTCAACCGCTTTGAGACACGCAAAACATATTTGCATCGCGTGTGAATTTTAAACTGTCAGCTACGGTGGATAAGAAATAACCATAATTGGTCTTATAATCGCGTACGGAAATCAATTTTTGAATGTTAAATATTCTATTGCTATCAAGTCTCACAATATCATTACTGATGAAAATCTATTTGTTATTGAACAACGAAATAAATCGTTTTTATGGTAGTACGATTAAAAATGAGTTAATACTTTTGTTTTACGAACAAAATAAGCTAAGGAACTCGTTATGGATACACGATGTTTTCTTAAATTATTATATGATAATACGTAAGGTAAAGAGAGCTTCGATTTAATCCGCAAAGCTCGCTATGCTCCCGCTGCGGTCATTGTGTTCCTATATGGCGAATGTCAAAACCGTCGTCTTAATTATCGGGCGCGGCTATACAATGCGAACTCGATTGCGCCGAGATAAGCGCTCTATATCTATCTATCCGATTATTGAATGCTCCGGACCCGCGGCCCACTTACTGCTTTAATAATAACTTCAAACGTATGTCGCATTGTGTTTCTGATTATTCCGATCTAAGTCCATTGAATATAGATAAGAAATATTTTCATGTTACTCCACAGCATTAAACTTGTGGCAATTTTCTCATAAATTATTACTTCCCCTGTGAATAACATTTATATTTAATTGGCAAAAAAGCTATATAACATGTCAGAAATTTCCATTTCTAAACAATGCCTTTGGTATATATGATTATCAAAACCAGATTAACCTGATCAAAGGATGTGGTTTTTCTGGTTTTTCAAGAATTTTTAAATTACTTTTTAAATACTATTTCCAAGGAAGTGTCGTATCTATAAACCAAGGGGATTTCCGATTTTCCTAACAAGAAACATGAACTAGATTATTCATCATGTATCTATTGTTTTCTTTGGGTTATTATTTTCTCATGATATAATAATTAACGAGTATCACGCAAGATGTCTCGTGATTTTTTTATCACACTAAATAAAATAGGCTTATAGTTTTATTCAATTACAAAATGTTTATTATCATTACCCATATCTAGTATACATCAAATAATTCATTTAAATGTTTACATAACATATGAGATAAAAATATAACTCTTTTTTCCAACAGGACATCAATCAGCAAAAAAAAAATTACAAAAATGTTCTTTCTGAAGGTGAACATGAAATATTAACCGGGAGCTGTGTGAAATAAAAACCAAGCCAGGATCCTGCGGTCACGAGCAACCAACAGAGGATAACACCGCTATAAAAACATTAACATATTCAATAACAGATATAACGCATTGAGGAGATTGTGTGTTGCAATAAACACGCACACTTTACGCTAAGTAGATTTGAAATACAAATTGAATAGAGATGTTACGAGAATGCATGTTTTACGATTACTTATGCCTCTAAAGTACGCGGTTAAGCTTTCTAAGGTCCGAGAGAAATAAACATTCGGCCCTAACCGTTAACAGAATGTTCGCTGCAGGTAAATCAAATAGCTACGAATCCGTTGTCCCTATGCGTTTACACATAATTAATTTTCACATTCCAATACTTACTAACTTCTATCTATTTGAAAAGTTTCATTATAAGCCACGTGCTTTGTAACCATTGTCAAAAGTATTCCTTAACTTAGATGAAATTTAATTAAACTTGTTACCTTGAATTTAAATTGACATAAAAAAAATAGCTTTCTTTATCCTTTCTTATATGTTACGCATATATTAGGCATGATCACAAGTAGTTATTGTATAAGTGACGCTATTAAAAGTTTCCAAAATTATAAAAGATATGTAACCATTGCTTATATAAGATATTTAAAAAATAATAATCTGTCAATTATAATTGTGTTTTTAAATACTAAACAGGAATTGAACAAGCATACTGGATGGTGCAGTTTATTTCTATGTAAGAAAGCTAACAAGAAAAACTTATAGTATTTTAATGGAAACATACACTCAGGTTCTTTGCTACGCATTATAATATCCCAAAAAAGGTTTACATATATAAAGTTATAAATGGATAGATACATTTATGCTATCGATACTTTTTACTCACCTTCACTGTCTGGTTCTTGAGTGGCTTGTCTGGATCGTGGACATATTCTAACGTGATGCCATAGAACTGTCCTTTGTTAATATATGTGATGCGGTCATCTTCACGCCGCTGTGAACTGCTGCTTGCCGTCTCTAAGTGATATTTAAATCCATATGGTGAAAATCTGCAAAAAATAAATAAATATCACTTACACGATTACGTATCATGTTAAAATTAATTTTTTTTAAGGTTTAAGTATTTTACCGTAATTGTTAAGATAGTTTTATTTTGGTGGACATACATACGTATCACTTAATTTTTTATTAGAAAACAAATCATTATAATATTATTTGCTTATTTTTTTGTCAAGTAATTTTAGTAGAAAGGCATTACGTGAAGTGTTTCACTCTTACACCGTGTCGTCTTAACCGCATAACATCTCGTTTTTGACAATTTAGAAAAAGTGTGATTTCTTCTGTGAGATTCTTATCTACAGATATATACTTGCGACAGTAATTTCCATGAAGTCAAGCAATAAACGTGAGCAAAAAGTGGAAATCTTAATTGCACCGTCAGTAAGCTTGTCACAGATGTGGTTACATAAAGGTGTGGAGATCTAGTTCGCGGTGAGTAATGAAAAACTACGTTTTCTCGCGATTTCCTGGGCTTGGATCAACGGAAGGAAAACCCAGCTAATTTAGCTATTTGCATCGCGTGCTGGAGCTCGTTAAATGCACTCGTGAGGCTTGCGACACTTCTACAAGATTTTACGCCCCTCTTCATCCTCCGCCTTGTCGCAGATCTCTGCCCACGCCACATAAATCCCTACAACCTCACGGACATTCAACTGGGAAATAGCAAACGTCATTATCAGCGCTCTCCATTGTAGCTTTAGTTATGTAACATGATAAAAAGCCTTAAATTGTAACAAAATATTTAATCTCTCAATAAATCTTTAAAGGAAATACATCCAGTAAACGATGTTTTCCTGAGATGTAGCGTTTAAGTTGCAAACCATTACTTAAAGCTTATTGAAAACAATTTGGTAAACAGCACCGCTGATGTTAGCGATTTAAGCGAGCATGGGCAGATAAAAGGCCGTGTAATGCAAACACAGACCGACATTGACGGATCGGTCGCAGCGGTTCTCGCCTATCTGATTCCCTCAAAGTTATTTCAAATGCAATTTCCCTTTGTGACGAGGCTTTGTATTGTCATTTTAACAATATCAATGTAGCTTGTTACGCAGGCCTTTACATTAATTGTAACGAGTTATTGCTTAAAAAACTATAATGTTACCAAGGTGTTTTTATATAACTTTAAGAATATAAAAAAAAATTACTACATATTGACCAATATTAAATTCTAAATATATAAAGCAGGTTTTTCAACTAAACAAGCAGTTTTATTGAATGAATACTGGATATAATATATTTTGTGATTCTGTGTTTTTTAAAAGGGCACATGTTTTTCTGTCGTTTCGTATCAACTCTTACTGATCTGAGATCCTTGAGATGTTGAGAAAACAAGCGGTTATTTTGTCACCTTGAATATACTGCGAGCTCATACGATAATAAACAACGTATTGTTTTCGAATGAGCTTCATTACAAATTTCAGTAGCGAAGCGTCCGAAAAAACTCACTTCCTGCGTGAAGACGGCCATCTTTCATGAATAAATCAATTGGTGAGGCGCGGAAATTGATGAGCGCACAAAAAGGCTCGGAACGTAGCCACAACAAAGTGGTAGCAATAAAAACGCAATGCGATAACAGACTGGCCAACGACGTCCCGTGGAGAAACTCTGCTCTTCCAAATTAGATGCACATATATCTTAACCGTTTATACTTACAATACTATTACTAACAGCATGCCTTTGTATACTCATACCATTGATTACTCGATCGCCTACAAGAAATATTACATAATATGCAAAAATAACAAATTCGTTGTTTTTTTTTAATGTTATAAAAATTTGTAATCCTAATGTTTAATTGAAAAATGATTATAAGCCATTTGTTTGATAGCGAAGTCGAAGATATTAAAATGTTAATGTCAGCAATAAAATAAATGGCGACTATTTCAATATTTACATATTCACCGAAAAATACTGTTTTATGTATCAATTGCAAATTAATGGGAATCCTTTAGGTTGATGGTTACCCATTATAATTTAAAGGGAAAATAAATGGTTTTAACACTATATAGGGAGAAATGTGCTCGCATGTCCATCGCATCAATCGCTGATGTAAATTGAGAGTCCATTGTATAGCTGACACGAATGCCAACACTGATGGAGAATACTGTATTGAGAGAACACAGTGAATGTATAAAAATATTCTTGAATTCATTTATTTTATATTATACAAATGATTCGATCTTAATTTTCCATTAAACAGCATATAGATAGACAGTTAAACATCATATGTAACACATCCATAATCGATATCTCGTGTGTATCAGTAATGAATGCTGTCGTTTCTAGTTGGAATTATAACGTGATTAGACTGTGCTCATGATGTTAGGTTGCTGCTCTGCGGCTGGTTGCGAGCTAATGAAAACGATTAGGGTCTTTAATGGTTCCACGCTGATTACTGGACCCGCCGTCGGTCTCACAGAACCATCGTCTCTGCTACATCACTATTATTTTCACCTCGCATCGCACTTAATAGTTTATCCGTTCACAACAATGTACTATAAAGTTACTTTTAGTTAATGTAATATTTCCGTAAATTGTTCAACTTACAATGTTAGGTCGCGTAAGATATGAATAATAAAATTAATAAAGTTATAATATTGTAATATATATTCAATGGATCAATTAACATATATCCATGAAGTGATTTAAATAATATAGTGATGTCAAGTAGGTATTAACTGTAAACCTCGATCAGAGGATGTGGAAGGTGGCAAATGGTATCCATTATACCTACTTCATGTACTATAGTAGAGTTAATCATACATGTATATTAACGGATTAAGTTATGAACCAACTTTAAAAAGCTATCGAGGGCAACAGACAGAGCTGACCGGACTGGTTATGGGCTTAAATGATACATAAACAGCGTTAAATAATAGAATAAATATTTGTTGGCTTCTATTTTACGCAATAGCTAAGAGGGAGTCTGCATCACCACGCCGTAATACGTAGAAGCGACCGACTCATTTGGGGCAAATGCAAGCGAGTAATTATCGAGATAATAATGCTAATGTACTTATCATGTTGACGTCTGCATCCGCCGCTTCGAGACAGCCAGTAGATTGGTTAAGTAAAGTTTAACTCCTAAATACATGCGTATTGTCATTCAATACGAATTCTTTTACACGTTTGACGTTAGAAAGGAACTTTTTTTAATTTTTACTAAACAAAAATCTTTTATACTTACGTTTTTACATCATTCTCCGAGTAGCGTGAAAATAAAATAACGTAAATAATTAATTAAATTTCGTTATTCAGTAAGTAGTTACCTAATAAAGTGCGTGCGAAATGTTCATTACTGAATTCCTATAATAGTGTAAATATCACGAGTCGGTAAAACATTTAACAAGCAATCAATAGATTTTGTGCTCTATATATGGGCTCGTAACGTTCAAATTTACATATTCTTTCCAGGTACAAAGTACATATTGCCATTAAATCAGGAATCCGGAAGACATTTAGTATGTTATCAATTTTTCTGAATGTGAAAAAAAAAGATGTTTACGCTCGAAGGTGATAAATATGAATTTTAAATACCGAGATAATTTGTTCAAACCGGAAATTATGTTTGCTATAAATATATGTTTTTATGAATTTAAAACAATATAAGATTGAATCATAAAATAAAATCAATGAAATCTTTTACTTTATAGCTAGTGAGAGGTTTTGAGGTCGATAAATTTATTTCCAGTTATTAACTCACTTGACCAAAATTAACTTGTTACAAGACAATCAAGCGAGAGAAAAATAGGAAATTGCCAATTAACACACACTTTCAGTTCATTCAACGATCACGAAGTTTAAGTTAGCACCTCGCATACTTCGAGTAGTAGGCTGGTGTCACTATACCTTAGAAAATTTATATTCATTCTCACATTTATCAAAGTTAAGTTTTTTTAATGTATAATACCAACTGATGTTAATAAAAACAACGGTTTCGCGTATAGACAAACGTAATTACGGAATGACATTAAATGTATATATTTTTTATAACGTTACGTTATAACAAAAACTTAAGGATTTACTATATATTTTTAATATAAATACGTATTGGATTCCTTAGATTTTGATGTAGATTTATTATTCTTGGTTAAGAAAAATATTTTTAAGAAAGGCCCTATAACTTTTTTGGTAGGTGTTAAACGGTACGTCAATATAGTTACATGGGATGTAGGTTGTTTCCTCTCATTTACACTCACGCGACATACATCCTTACAAGGAAACGATTAATAGAAATGTTTTTAATTTTCTCATCTACTTGTTTAAAGAATTTTACTTGCTTTCTAAGTGGATTTTATTCATTAGATCTATAGTTTATTAAGCAAATTTATTACTTCAAGCTTCGGTAATATTATTTAGTTTGATCTTAATATGTTATTAAAAAAAACATTTTGTCAAATTAATCTGAATATTTACGAACTTGTTCACAAATAAAATACAGAATTGTTCCTTGGTTCCCAATGGTTGCAGATATAGTTAAATACTTACGACTTTGCGATCTGTATCTTATCAGCATCGTTTTGTCTTCCGAAGTCGTGCCAGGGACGTGTCCTCGGAGGCTGTGCGGGCGAATGATGAGCTGCGGGGGTTCCCCTGCCGTCTTCGCCCACGGGCTGCTGGCAGATCACCGTGTACTCGAACGACTGTTGGTATACGATCTTATAGGGAATTGGAAATACCAACAACTACCGCTTATAAGAAAATTTACAATGAATAATAACAATAAACGAATACCTACTCATAAGTTTTAAGATGAAATATTATTTAATATTGACCAATTTTGGTTTCACTATTTCATTTAAAGAAGTCTGCGTTGATATCGCTGGTTCGATACATAACAAATTGACGTGACATATAAGTAAAACGTACGAGTATCGCGAGTATGAGAAAAAAATTTAAACTCCAATTGTCTCAATAGATAAACCGAATCTTAGTAAATATCACAAATAATAATGTACGCAACTAACTCGTTTATATCAATAAGCATTTATTTTAAAGACATAACAACACATAATAAATTGTTATATTATAATACAACAAATTAAATCAATTAAAGATATTTTCCTAATTTTAGAGGTCACTACCAAAACCATGTAGTCGGACTTTGCATAATTAACATAATGAGCTTAAGACGTTTATATTCGTTCCGCAAAAACTTAGGAAGCGAAACTTTGGAAGCATACAATTAGTTTTAATTATTATTTGATTGAAAAAAAAAATCATAAAATGAAATGAGACAATTCCGCTAACATGATTACAGTTTTTAAGAAGAAACATAAAACTAAAACATTATAGAAATTTGCACATTTAATTAGCTCCTAGATTTTGTACGCATATTAACATGCATCTAAACAATGTGCAGCATAGCGTGGGCTGTTAAGTTGGATAAGCTAAACGTTAATAATCACATATAGAATAAAATAAATTAAGACAGATATACGTTTTCAATGTATTGTTTTTGTAATGGTTACAACCTTGACTTTTTTACAATTTTTTTTAAACCTGTCACTGTCATTATAAGTTGCTAACGCGAAAATATTTTGTTTACAGACGAAAAGGTAATATTAAGTAACAAAAAAGTATAAATATACAATGCAAAAAAAATGTTATGATCGTAATAATTCCGATGTTTCTGTATTGGACTGTACGTGCGTTTTATAATCGGTTATGCTCTAATGAAAACCAAACAAGGGTTAATGAAATATTAGGCAAGCTAAGTAACACAGCAAAACAAACTATAGGTATTGAACTTAGTATCCTCACCCTTTAAAGTACATAGAATAATCAGTAGCTAGTTGACGGTTGGGACACCTTTATAACATTAGTTTAGTTATATGTAACATAAATTTCATATAAATTGACACTAATTTATGTAAATTGGTATAGGCAAATTTAAAAATCCATACTAAATCATGAGTGTGCTTTTTTTAGTTTTTTTTTATTTGATGTAATTTTAAAATAAACACGTGCATCACTGCTTCGAATTAGCGATACATTTTCATTAAATGACCAACTGTTCGTCTACAAATATACAATTTATATGAAAACTGTTGATTTATTATGCGTTTGTTGTTACGACGTAGAAAATAATAAGATCGACATCGTGGCCAGCTCGTGAGCGCCGCACCTAGGAGTGACAAGTCCTTCAAATACACTTAGTCCGAATAATCATTATACATAAGTCATGTCAATTTGTTATTTAAAAATGCATATTTCCATATTACAAACGTTCTAACATAAGTCTTTTGTTGAGTAACGACCATTGTTGTAACATTATGCACATAATAAATACAGACTTCTTTAACAACTACATTAATGTAAACTAATCATTAGATATAATAATGTGAGTCATTTAGAACGTTTATTTCAACTAATTATCTTATTAGAATTAATTGATCGAATTCCTAAAATATATAGAAAAATTTTGAGAATTTAATATATTAATTGATTTCGATGATAAACTATTTCCATAAAACTTTTATATCATCTGATACTTTTTACGTTGTCTCAAAATAAATTAAATAGAATATATAGAGCGCGGGAGGGCTTCAGTTGGAATTGATTGTAAAATCGAGAAAATTAATGTTCCCAACAATATTGTGATTGCGTATTATGTAAGCCATACACATTCCTGAAGGGTAAAATGCAACATTCAGGAATATGTACAATATAAGCTGTTATGAAAGATACCGAGGATGACATGTTTATGTAATGGCCACACATACAAAAGAGAGAATCGTGTCATTTGGTGTGTGTTACAAGTACAATGTTGTATGAAGCCCGCCCGCCCGCGCCCTTGTCTCCCGTAAGACCGACCTGCTGGACCGCTGTGTGGTCTCGAGGAGTGACGGCGTCAGCGCCGATGCCGCTGTCGGGGGACGGGAGGTCGACGGTAAGTCCCGCGGCTGCTATCACGCTCTTGCTGTGATAACGTGGCGCCGAATATCGATCGCCGAATGCCGATGCCGATGCTGATTCCGTGTCACTATACGGCGGTGCCGCTCTTTGCTGATAACCATCGCCGATGAAATATTCTCTGTAGTAGGGTTCGCCAGCGAACGTCGTCGTCTGGCGCGGATATTGCTCGCCATAGGGTGTAGGACTGGGAGTGCCTGGGGGCGCAAACATTTGCGCTGCGTACATAGCGGCGTCTGGAAGAAGTGAGCCTGCTGAGGAGGCTCGCGAGGGTACAGGAGATGGCGACGCCGCCTCACCGGGCTCGCCGACCGCCACCTGCGGACACACGCGCCTGTTACACGCGTTCTCCCACGACAATTGTCCGCTTCGTAAAGTCGACGCGTACATGCCGCGTCGAACACAGTCACTGGTTCACGAGCACTAGTTTGTTTTGTTTATAACACGGTCACGTTACAAGTACATAAAATCCTGATAATGTCGATATATCCTAAATCATATACGAGAGCATGCAGTGGGCGGGCAGCGCTGGCCGGCCGTGTTAGGGCGCGGGCGGGCGCGGTTAGTGAGTCTCGAGCGAGGTGCTCGGCACATCGTACACAAACCGCGATAAATAATACATGAATAACCGGTAAGGAGAGTGTGTAAGTGCGTGCGCGCGCGACGGCGGCGTACGGACGTGTGACGCACCTTGTGTCGCGGCGGCTTGAGCGCGTGCTCGGGCTCCTCGACCACCTTACGGCTGAGGTCCTCGGGCTCGCGCTTCACGAGGCCCGCGTGCAGGAGGCCCGTCAGTTCACCCAGCTCCGCCCCATGACCGCCATTGGCCGCCTTCAGTCCTCCGCCGGCCCTGCGGAGGGGAGACACGTGTGATTGGCGACGATGCGCGCGCGCAGCTATTTCTAACAACGAACTCATCGTGCGCGCGTAAAGTCGCTAGTTTATAATTTTTGCATTATACAAGATCGTAAACAAAAATATATGAAACAACTTCATTATGTGTTTTATAAAACAACATTAAATAATAATAAAACTGTTAAGAAAATAATGTGATCTCTATTTATGTATTTACACCCTTTTAATACAGATATAGTAGAAGGTTAACTAACTCTATCACGTTCAATAAACATGATTCAATGATACATCACTTATCGTTATAAAGCTATAAAAATAACGTTGATACTTTATCGTAAATATGAGTATTTTACTTTGTTAATATATTATTTACATCATGCAAAGAACAAACGAAAACAGAAATAAAAGAAAATCTTATATATTAAGTAGTTCATTTTTTACGTAAAAAAGTAATAGTGATCATGAAAAAGGCAAATATAATTTCACCTAAAAACTTCCAATCTCAGGATTGGAAGATGGATGCAAGAAATATTTTTTTATTAAAATAATACCTTTCGTTTTACTACCTCAAAGTATGAAATTATTAAAAAAGGACGTAATAGTACATACATACATTGTTATATATTGTTTGTATATTTAAAGCAAGTATAAACAATGCCAACCTGTCTTTTACACTTAGTATCAAATCGATAAAAAGGAAGCCTAAAACCTATATATACCTACATTGGGTGATAACAATGGTACCGAAAAATATTAACTGATGCTTATTGCCCTTGGTACATTTGTTAGTACAGCTCAGTCATGTTTCTTTTGATTTTTGATAATTATATTCTTCATAATTTTTCAATGCAAAATCTATGCAGAATTTGGAGGTATGAAAGTATTGATGACCTCTTTTTTTGATAATCTCTGTTAGACACATACACATGAACCAATCTGTAGGTACTTACATAAAGTTAGTTTAATAACAGATAAAATTAAAATTTTAAACATAGACATGTTTAAATGTAGAATTTTAAAGAACGTTTCATTTTATATTTAACTTTTTTTACTAATACTATAAAGATGAACTTCTTCAAGTGACTCACAATGGTTCCCGCTCGTAGTTTCTTTATATTCACTCACCCCAATAATTTAGCAACGCGTGGACCATTTTAGTCACTTTTGATGTCAGTAACGCTCCAGGTGGGTTTTGTAATTTCTTAAACACTGAGATGAACTCAGGAGCTCGTCTTTTTATTACCCGACAATTTAGCTTTTTAATTAACAACAAGACTCAACATCATAAGAAATTAGCCTCGAGGCGTTTAAAGCAATTTATAAACACAAATTAAACTACTCTTTCCCTCATATAATAATCATAAATCCAAAAAAATATCTAGTGATCGTTTAAGTCTATTACAAATACCGTAAAGACAGGCACATTAAATATATTTGATTTGTTCGCATGTGAGGGCAGGCACCTCGTGTGCGGAGAGCGGTTCTCTCGCGATGTCAGTGCGCGCCGATTTATGATAATTGAAGACGTGTTTCATCGGCGCTCAGATGTTTATTTTAGATAAGAACCTCTTGTGGCACTATTTCATGCGTCCGATTTGGCCAGCTCTCTCGACCTCCCGCAAGCTCCATCCTCGTCTGTGTCCGATTGCATTTCTCACATTACTTATTCCACACGATTTATATGTACAATATGCAAAAAGGATACCTTGTAGATAAATTCATCTGTGAGATAAGATATATCCAAAGAAAAAAAAAATACATCTAAAGCGAAAATTAAAATATTAAAAACAGACTCGTTGTTGCGTTATTAGTGAAAATTATATTTTTAATAAAATATTTAAGATAAAATAATAAAAAAAGATTCTATCAAAACATACATCGGCAAGGGTTATAGAATTTCAGTAAACATGCAAATTAAGTTCTCGCTAATCCGAGAACGATATGCCAGCGGCGAGGTTCAACAGATATCGTTATTCATGTGTTGAACACAATGAGCTGTTTACTTGTCGTTGCTTTGTACGCGCCCGGAGCAATGTTCAACTAACAGCTGACTTTACTTATTGGCGTTTTTAAAAGCCCGCCCATTCATACCAGTCATTACAACATTGATAGGAATAAAACTTTTAAAACAGATTTCTTTTTAATTTTACTATGGTTGCATGAATAATTTTGTTATAAGCCTTAATTATAATATTCAGAAATCAACTTTCAGTTAACAACGTCCTGTTTTAATTCATTTAATATTAAATATTATAACCATATTTCAGATATTATGACGGTTAAATTAAAACTTCTGGTTCCCAAACATCTATAATTAATCTGATATCGGTGTCATGTTTCCCTCAATTACCATAACAGTTGCAGTAGCAAACGTAGAATAAGATTCATTATAAGCATCTGAAATCATTTTGCATACAAATGCACTATTTCTATGGCTGCATACATTAAAGGTGAGCAGTCGTATGTCTACGTTGCAATCTCTTTATAATAATTTGCAATGTTTACTTAACACCCTTTCACACTTGACGAGATATCGACAATGCAACACTTGGGGTGCCCTGTTCTTAAAAAATATCGGAAGTCTTTTCAATAACGTTATATTAGGACAAGGAAACACTAACAACATTAACTTTATAATTAACTATAATTATTAAATAGTGAAAATTTATCAATAAAATTATCCTACGTTATTTAGGAATTACACAAATTGATTAAAAACGGCAGATACCTAAGATAGGTACAGTTATAACATAAATGCAAAAGGTTTTATTCCATTTACAGGTTCAGCGTCTAGAATATTATTCAAGTTGGTACAAACAGCAGTAACCACGCGCATCTACTTACTGTGCAATGGGATTGAGATAAAATCTTAAATAAATAATTATTTCTTATTCCACAGATAAGAAGTTAAACTCGGGTTGCGCTATCATGATTAAAATCAAAGGCGACGACAGTTTATACAGCGTTTGACGAATAGATTATAATCTATTGGGCATTAAGGCGAGATGAAGAAGGCGCATGCAACGGATGTGAGAAACGTTATACCATTCTATTTGAATATATCATTCGTTCCAATGTAGGTTTATTGCCACTTTTCTCACGGAACTAATACATTATCAAAAACTTTAATTGAAAACGATTTCGTCACTTGTCCCACCCATTAAAATGAACTCTTTAATGATCACGCCTCAAACTTTAAGAGTAAATAAACAATTTATAGTTTAATTTTAATCGTAAAGTCTCACAACCTTCACGGTAATAATTCGCAACGGCTATTAATTGTGATTATTATTTGTGATCATCTGAATAGGATAATCCGAAGATAAAGGATGGACAAGAGGAATGGTCAAGCCCCGATTTTAAATTTTCGCTACGTGATAGATACCATATTCGTGGCCATAACGAAGACTGTCTTTTTATTTATTATATTTATAAGAGGGTCGGGTGTATCCAGGGGAACTGAATGGTATTAACTGTTGTGCTAGTAACAATGCAGATATATCTTCAAGAGGAAACCGGTTCCTGTCCTAAATGGGTCACACGGTAACAGCTACAAAGTTTTTGCTAAATATTTTATATTATTTCCTGTAACTAACTATAATATTTTGTAATACAAAATAGATAATATTCAAATGTCGTGGTATAAAGTGTTGAAATCAATTTCATTATGTTATTTTCAGTTTATTAATAAAATGGATACTCAATAAGAAAATGATTTCCCGTTAATGCAAGTTTGTTGTGACAGGGTCGTGAGGTCGTAGCCCAGAGACATCCCGATGCGAGTTTCTATGCTAATTTTCAATATTAACACTCGAAAGCTGTTGACAACTATTAATGGCTATGTCTATCTTTTCATTTAGTGCGTATAATTTTAGATATCCTAGATACTGATGGCGTGTTGCGCCCGCGCTCTACGCAATGAGTTTACGAAACATGTTTACGCCTACGAATTGGAAGTAAGATAATATAGAGACTGAACTAGTTAATTTCTACATCTATCTCGCATTCAATTCAAATATTACGAGCGATTTAGACAACAAACACAACGCTCAGATACTGACGATGATATGACACTGAACTATATATTGGATTAGCATACAAACGCGAGCGACACCACTCACGGATGGGTGCGGGCGACTTGGAATATTCGTTATAATTTTGAATGTATGAATGAGAAATAGCAGCACACGTTCGACGCGTGGGACGCGTGCCGACAATGCAACCAGAGTGCCGAGACAAGTCCTCGCCGTCCTTGTCAATGTGAGCGGCTTCCACATCCGTCTATTGTTAGTGTTTATGTATACACTCCCGAAAACTATGACCACCGTGACATTTCAAATTATTACTGTATATAGATAAATAATTATGAAAAACTATACCAATGAATGACAGATGTTAATGTCAGAAACGGTATCTTAATATAAAGCCGCATGTAAGATAATAATAGACATATGTTCCGTAGAGCGTTGGCGTCAATTTTTATTATCATGCTGCTGTTATTTTTCCCCATAAAAATGTCCAAAGCAAAATAGAACGTTTCTACAGCGAAAGCCATAAACCGGTAACATATTTAACATTTCATGAATTAAACCAGATTCATTATCACTATAAAATGTGTTTATGAAGTATAATAAAATCTTCATAATAACAAGTAGCTTTGAGTGTGAAGTTATTATAATGCAGTCTTTATAGTAAAAATGTGACACGGCGTTTGCTCATTTTTGTACCATTCAAAGGATGCTGTTAACAACCACTTTCAAAGAGCGAGTATAATTTGATCGGGGTCACATTTCTATGGGAACACAGACGGTTAAATGCTTTAACTTATTTCAATTTTTCCAGTAGTTTATACTTAACATGTTAAGTTGATATATTTGACGAGTAAATATAAAATACGCTTAGTATTGACGTACATAACCAATTTTAATTTATGAAGACTAATTAATTATATTTACACACATATATTGAATTGACATTATAATAGCCATGACATGATAAATGTATATAAACAATTTAAGAAAAAAGTCAATATAGCGCCATGACTACAAACCAATAATTCAAAGACACAATCATTCTGTAACGACTTTTTTCAAGAATCTGCAATCGAAATGCAAAAATATGCAAATTTTAATGATATATATACAGGAGCGGGAGCAAGGCCGTCTTTACATTTGCGAACTCTTATTTCGATAATCCCACTATATGTATTCAAATGAGGGCCTATGATTTATTGAGTGGAACATTAACATTTTTATTATTTGTTATTCTTACACCTTTCTTTGGGGCGGAAGCCACGCGGCCTCTGTCTATGTGTACTCGGCCGTGAGACTCGGCAAAACACTAACCCTGCTGTAACTGCGATGTAACAAAAAATAATAAAGATTGAATATTATCATAGTTTACATATAAATTTTACGCGAATTCATTCCGTATTCAATACGCTTCGATATTGGACGATTATGATGATAATTGCTCGGATACACGAACGTTATGTATGATCGTGAGAATCCATGAGCGATTTTCCGGAATCGACTTTGGATCATAGTGATAAAGTTTTATAATTTATTCATACGGATATAAATATTTTTAATTGACTTTGACCTTTTCATGAATCACTATAACTGTTGTTGTTTTGCATTTTGTAAATAAATGAGATTTTTTTATGTCATTTCAAAGATATCGCATTTTTTTAACTTACGGCCAAACTTCCTTGTGTAGATTAAGATGAGCATCTTGGACAAGCGGAGGCAGCTTGTAATATTCGGTGACGAGCGATTGAGGTTGAGGGTCTTCGGCGACACCGAGCACAGCAGAAGTCGCAGCGCTCAGCGGATGTTCCGGTCCACCAGTGTAATACGCACGCCAAGACTCTCCGCTCACTTCCATTACTTCCTTACGACGTCTGCGAATAGAAACACATAAATTATTATACAGTATAATCAAAAAAATCTTATATTTTATTGCAACGTTGCTTTGTAAAAATACACGCAGACCTAATCGATTTATTATGAACGTTGTAGTGATGATGTCAAATATGACACGTTTGACCAATTTTCATTGAGTGTGTTTATCAATGAAGTAAACGTAAAATACTGGTATCCCAAGCCTGTAGTTTAACAACTGGACCGACTACATCTTACGAACCAGTTATTAGGCGTGACCATTTTGGTACGGATACTGACCTTTGATGGTATCCATCAGCAATCGTTAGCTCATAATATACACATACGCTAATAATTGTCGCACGCTAAGATGAGTCAGCATCTCAAGTGGCTGGTTCTAAAACACGCTTATTTTGGCACTGGCGCCGCGGATTTTGCATTGAAGCATGTCGGAGAATCTGATTCGGAAGATCGCCTACTTTCAAAGAGTTTGAGCTGTTGTTTGTACGTCACGAAGGTCGGATAGCCTGAAGCTGCAAACCTGAATGTAGAACAGGTCTGCAACACTCGCAGAACCGGAAGGATACGAGGCAAATCCCTGTTCCTTCGCCAACCAGTTTAGGTTGTCTGACGTCACGCCCAGCGGTATCTTACGATGCAGACAAATAAATAAAAAGTGTTGGAAGCACGCGTCGGACGAGTTTGACCGGATCGTAGTTCTACCTGATTCCTGTTCCTGGTGAACTGTTGATATCACAGGAGGTCATTATTTAGTGTTATTATAATTAAACCGCAAGTAAAAAACTGACGCTTGTTCCGTTCATAACCAGTACAACCATTACATGGAAATGTAAAAACAATTTAGACCATAAGCTATACTTTATAAATTAATATGGACCATTTTTCTTAACAGTTTTATATTTCGATTTAGTTTTAAATTATCCGCAAATAAAAACTAAATGAAACTTCAAATATTTAAGAATACACTCTTGATTTACGTCATTTTCAAACAGTTTGTGGTTTTACGGAATGATAATATCAACTATGGGAAATAAAATATGATAAAGCTTTAATAATTGACCATTAAAATTACAAAGCCAGCTGCTGTCTTTTAAACGGATAAAGTATAAGTCATTTGACGAGCTAACTGGCAGCGGGTGTTGAGGGCGCGGGCGGAGTGTGGCTGCACCACGTGAATGAGATTCCGGTAGGTGCGCACGTAAAAATCGTGCAACGAATCTAACAGGTTTGCTGGGGTCCTTGCGAGGCCATTGGGACTGGTCTAACCTGCCCTGCGAACATGAACCTCGAAAATCTGTTTCCCATCCAGTTTGCATCTAATCACCAAATAAAGAAACGTATTTATATGTATACTCATACATAGACAAGGAGACTTTTCTAAATCGACGTTTGAGCGATTGATTAGGACATAGTATTGTCTCTTTGAGTATCTTGATAATGTTAAATTGATTAGTCTTTTTGTCACTGTCAATTGTTCTGCATTACGGTTTCGCAAAAAGGTTTCTTATCTGTTTGTTTGGATATTTGACTATTGAATAGGGCGATTAGAAAGTATCACGAGCAGCTGTCACCAATACGTGACGTATGTTAGAGCGGAACGGATGGCTCAGAGCAAAAGGGTTGAAGAAGACTGTTACGCAAACAAAGCATTCGATACGGTTATTCATTACAGTCGTTTCTCAGACAGCTCTTAGACTTCTTGCTACGCATCAACTTTAGGTGTACGAAACTTTAAAAATAAAATAATGTTTCAACATAACTTATTTTATAAAAGTGTCAATTACTTTATATAGCATTATAGATTCGAACAAGACATGTTACGAAAGAAGTGAGAAAAATCAAGAGATAAATGATATTACTGAATTTAATTAGGTGTGGGTCAATTTTATCTGAGGTTTGCACCGAGTTGTGAGCGAAGTGACGGCGGCGGCGTGTTTCGAAAGGCGCTCGTCCAAGTCGACGTCCGGTGTCGCGTCCAACTATCGATCATTCGGTTCGTTAATAAATAACACGTTGGCGTTGTTCGTTGCTTATCTCCGCTGTTCGGGCATGTGGAAAAATTTGGTGTAGGTGTCGTAACGGAGAGACACGCATGTCTCACAGGGTTGCGTGCGCCCGCCTGGCGTGCTTATCCTCTCCGGTCGTTGGCTCGCGATTGGATTGCTTCATTATTAATATTTAATTAAAACAATTACTATGTTCAAGATGAAGAAGACTAAAATAATTGTATTGTTTATTTATTTAATTGCATCTTATTAGGTTTCAATGTTTAATGTTTTTTAAAGAAATTAATTGACTTCGAATGTTTTTAGAATATTTGAGTTAAAAAACTAAAAAAAAACTCAGCAGATGTGATTAGTTATCTATGTGACATACATTTCACAGGAAGCTAATTAGTCAATAATTTATAAAAACAGCCACAGAAGGCATGTTTTCTGAACAACGTTTAATTTCATTAGCCATTATGTACATTTTGCAGACACAACGTGACAGTCTTTATTAATCTGTTTAGTATTCTCAAATTATAACTAACGAGTAATGAACATCGAGGGAATGCAACATTGGTCCATTTCGTCAATTAAAGAATGCGCTCTTTAAAATTGTGCCTTCGCAAAACGCACGCTGTTATGGTCTTTAAAAAAGGAAATTCTTCATACCAGTATAAATAAATAAGGGATGAGAGAACCTCACGCTGCAAACATCTCAACGGGCGACATTTTCGACAAACCTCTTTTTGTTGGTGACGTGGAACGCATATGCGATGATTCATTTACGAAGTTCTTCGCCGTATAAGCATGGCTAACATTATTACTTCTGTTTTCTTGGCAGCATTATGGACAGTGGACAAGTAATGTGTTCTTGGAAATTTACGCCTACGCAGATTGAAGATGGAAACGCAATATAGGCACTAAACAAGTTATGTTTTCCGTTTTAATCCTACTAAAACACTTAGAACTATTGTTCGAGCTGTAATTCAAAGAATGAAATTCTAATTGTAATGTTAAATTTCAGTCTGAATTTTTGGATTTAAATATATTCAAATCTTTATTTATAAATTCAAAAGCTTTTATTCTTAACAATTATAAAACCGTTGACCATTGATTGACGCCAGGAGAACATGACGTCTCAATATCATTGGTACTCAAAAGATTTCATATGAAGTGATTGCATTGTGTGCATTTTGCTTGACGCCTTCACAGAGCAGCGCTGCGGTGAACAATCATGAACCAATAGTCCCACTGTTCCCGCGTCAAAAGACATTTTGTCAAATATGTATATGGACATTTCGAATGAAATACAAAGTTCTCATCAAGCGTGAAAAGTTTTTATGTTTAATTTATTTTAAAACCGTTACTTTTACTTGATTATTTAAGTTATTTGGGATTAACAATAAATGTGTTAAAAAAGTACATCACAATGTCTGTGTCTGTCAATAATAAGTTAATAAGCAAAATAAGTTTTAACGACAATTATAATGACAATGGCAGGAAATAATAATATTAACATTAAAGGTCGGCTGTAGCTGTGTATTGATCGGAGCCCAATGACGTTCTCATTGTGTTCACAATTACACCAGCGAGTAAACTTAACAAAAACTACCAGACGATTATCACTGATCATTTTAAAATGAATTATCTTAAGCGCTGTCGTTCATATGGCCACAGTAAAAACAAGTTAAAAGAATTTATTATTAAGGTGTTCGAGCTACTGTCTTAAATACGATTTTATAAGTACGTATCTATAGAAGCACATCTATTTTTTTAAATACAAATATATATTTGTGAGAAATAGTTATTTTACTCAACAAATAAAAATGAAATATTTCAGTTGTGTTAAACGTCTTCTTTTATAGGTATAGGAATATAGTGTCTTATAGAAAGTTATGATCACAACAAAGAACGCCCGCGGTGCCCACTTTAAATAATGCTCTAATAGATGCGTTGTTTCCATTACTTAAGATTTTTCTGACATGAACGCCTGTGTGGGGTCTTTCAATAAAAATATAACTTAAAATAATAAGTACTTTAAATTTAAGTGCAATAATTAAATTCATTTCATAACAAGCAAAAAATACGAAATAATAAGTGCAAATAAAAAAGGAATCGACTTCGTTACAAATAAACGTTCCAATGGAAATGTTAATGTTATCAATTGTGTGTAAAATGATAATATCTCGAATAAAATGCTGCTTCACAATGGAAAGGTAATCTATAAATTATATAAATAATAGAATTCAGAAATAACAATAAAGTCTAAAGGGTGAGCTGTAAAAAGTTAATAAAGCTGATATCTTGGTGTTCGGATGCAGTTGGAAATGAGCATGAAGATATAAATTAGGAGAGACATCGGCCGTACAAAGCAGAGAGCGGCCGGAGTATGCATTGTTCCGTGCGAATTGAAACAGGTTGTGTGTCAGGTATCTGTATGAATTGATTTATGACCGATTATACTATACTCCCGGGACTATAATTAAATCGCGAAGCTATTAGGTATGCCCGAAAGAACGGTGACACTGCCCACGGATATAAACCAAAAGTGATTTAATGCTTCCAGCTGTGATAGCGCTTTGTTTAACATTAAGAATTTTAGATAAATTGACAAATATTATTGAGAGACGGCCGTAATTTAGTCCAGTCAGCTTAGAAATTTACGACTATACCGAGAACAGAGGTGATTTTGCAAACAGACAACATTTAAAGCCTATCAAAAGGTGAGCCTTGGAATTCAGATACCGTTACGTCAATATCATTACTGCTAGTTAGATTGCCAGTAAATGTTTTGACAAATATCTCAATAAAAATTTAAAATTGTTTCAGTTCACAATACATAAGAAAAAGTAAAGATTTAATTTAAATACTTGTCGTATTAAGATAGCGTATTTAAAACGGAATTATGAAAAACGAAAAAATAAACATTTTATAAACAAGTATCCGACATGTTGAACCGACAGCGGCGCCTTGCAAAGTCGCTAGCTTTTTAATACTACAAAACTCGAACACAACTCGTCAGCGGTCTGACAATTGTGAGAACGCGATCAATTATCCGCATGAAAAATAGTAATGGTTAACAATAAATAAAACACGAATTAACTGCTGGCTAACATTTTCATTATCCAGTTAAAACAGCATGTCAATCATTTCACGGGGCAATCAGTGATAGGACGAGGGCCGATGGCAGGGGGAGAGATAAGTTTTAATTACCTCCGACGCCTATTTACATATTGTAGAAGATATTGACGGATAACTCTCAATTAAGAACTTATCATTTTTCCTTTTATAAATCGATGTTAGCAAGTTGTTACGATTGATAAGATCTGTTCCATGTAACAGATTAAACAGGACAAGAATATATTGCATTAAATTTAAAACATGTTTAAAACTTTACATTTTTGTAATGTTTAATAAAATTTTTACATCCCAACTTAGAATTGATTAAAACTTTTAATATAAGCTCATCTTAACCATTAAATTTGCATGTCAACATCTAACTTGCAAATTAGTAACTTTATACCTTTGACTTCGTACGTACTAAGATTATCTTGTTATTTTTATCGAAGCCATAAAAAACTTAAAATGTTTATGAATTCTTTTTAAAATTCATATTTCATTACAGTCTAAACAAATTTCCTATGACGATAATAGAAATGGCAAAAAATTATTTAACGATATATGTATGTATTATTGACCATAGACCCTGCAGTCTATAGATATTATACACAAATAACTTTCGTATATCTGGCTTTAATAATGGTTGCAAGTTGATTTATTAAAAAAAAAGTTCATCTAAGGGCATATTATAATATACAATTTGTCGTTATTACGAATAAATATCTAGGTGTATAATGCGCCAAATCGGCGCCTGCTAATTGCGGAGGTCGATAATTTACGATCAGCCTGAATAGCTATAGCTCTGTGCACTGCTATCAGCCTTCCGCCGCGTTCCCGCCACTGCGTAACGACCCTACACGAAATGCGGTGTTATAAATTAACCTTAAGCTAGACGTATAGCCCAATAATATCAGCAAATCATCGCAACTGTTGCAGTAATCAAATGTATCTTATAAATTTTCATCGAATCACTCATTATTGGGAATTAATATTAAAATTCATTAAAACAGTTGACGTGTATACAATTAAAGTCATTTAGGCGTAATAGAGTGAGCATATAATGAGAGCGATTCGCTTCCCCCCTCTCCTCCGTGCCATCTCCCCCGTGTGCGCCCTGCGATGTGCTATCTAAATGCAAATCGGATAGTCCGGTTGATGTCCACGATAAATCAGCCTCACGGCTCAGACCGTTACCCGGGCCACACTCGCACTCACACATACGTAACATATTATAACTTATTCTTCAATATAGCTATCATCTCTACCCTATGTCAAAAATTCTATCAAAATGTAAAGCAAAATTTATAGCGGCTATTATCACGTTGGAACGAATTTTTATGAAATGTTACACGAGCTAATTTGCATAAAATACCCGGTCACCATCTCCGTCATTAGCTGGCTGGTGATTGCCATAAAGACATTAATGCTAATAAAAAAATATATACCGAAAGCGTACATATTTATATGATTTTCTATATATTATAATTATTTATTTTGTGCTGAACTGACAGCGTTTTATTACTGGACTTTTATGTAAATGATTATAATTTAAGATTCATTAATAAAAGTTATTTAATCAAAATACTTTATTTGATAAAATGTAGTATTATTTAAAACAAAAATAGCAAGCATGATTTTGCAATATTCGATTCAAATAAGTCATTGAATATTTATATCTTATATAAATAATGTATCAGATTAGTAAAAGTAATAGAAACAAAGTTAATACTTGCAATATATAAATCATTAAATTATAATAACATCGTTTTGAAACGCAATCAATGCGGCTCGTTGGTTTGATAATGTAAGAAATTAAACGGCGGGGTTTTATGCCAGCATCAAATAACTTAGTCTGCGTTAATACCATTTTTATTGCGACATATAAAGCTCTTATAAGAATGTTCACCTGGACGGACGTATTATACCAGGGATTGTCAATATTATGGTTACAAATAGAATTGCCAACGTTTACATGTTGTTGTTTCATAGAGACCGAGCCTTCGTTAATGGATCTATACATTCATTTACATCTTAATTCAGTTCATTATAAATATTCATTCAGTTAACCAGCTTTATCTCCCTGCCAATAACGGTGAAGTAGGTGTCTATTAAATTTGTATTAGCCGTGTCGTTTTGCTAACTTATGACTGTTGAAATCGATCAAACATAAACCATTACAAATAATTCTTATAAGACAAACAGCTAACTGCGTTCTAAGAGGAAAGTTTGATGCAGAGATCACGGAGGTCAAGTTGCTCGGTCGAGCGGCAGATATTACTCAGTTTATCTCTCAAATGCCTAAGGTGATTCCCACTACCAACTATTTAACATAAGAGGATGTGCCGACATTTCCGTTCTACGTATAACAAAGTTTCGTGAGAGTCATTGCTTG
This sequence comes from Danaus eresimus, assembly GCA_018231745.1. Taxonomy (NCBI): domain Eukaryota; kingdom Metazoa; phylum Arthropoda; class Insecta; order Lepidoptera; family Nymphalidae; genus Danaus; species Danaus eresimus. The sequence goes on from DVQP01000133.1 coordinate 27,412, forward strand.
CTTTCGGCTATATTATAATCTAATTACTTTTAATTATTCTTCAAATTAAAACAGAAGTCTTTAATATGAAAAAAAAAGTGTGCTTGAACTTTTAATTATGAGTCTGTACTATTTTAAAACTGACGATATTAATAAGTTTTATATTAGATGTCTACATACATAGTCATGGTGTAGGGAGGGTGGATTTCACAAAATCGATTTTCATAATAAATATAGCGGAATCATAAAAAATAAGCAATTTTATGTAGATACAGACACTTAGTGGGCACAATTATGCAAATATTCAACGACGATTATGGCCTAGTAAACACAGAGTAGCTACAAGAATTTATAGTTTTACTTACACTACTCACTCGCCAGGCTGAATGTCCTTTACCTAGGAGCTGCTAATTGCTTTTGTAATTTAAAAAATATAATGAATTGCTAGCAATCTATGAATCTATAAATATTAACAATAACTATAAAGAATTCATTAAATTTATTAATAAAAAATATATTAGCCATATTTTTAATCTACATTGAAATAAGACAACGAAACACCTTATGTGACTTTGAAAAGCTCAGGTAAATTACACATCCATTTATTAAAATAATAATGTCTGTATCAAATTACATTTTTATTTTTGTTTTCTAACAAAATAAGATAAGGCCCACAGATACATGTAAAAAATGTGACTAAGAAGTCTTGGATCGATTAGATTTTTTAAAAAGCTTTTATACTTTCGAGTCTCAAATTGCGATGGATTAAAATTGATGTCAATTATTTGCATTATAATTGATCAAATTGCTGTTGATTTAGTGTGAAAGTCAATTAATCCTTCTAACAAATAAAATTAGTTTTACAATTTAAGTTCGATTATTTTTATATTTGTTATTATTTATACGCGAAATCGATCAAAGTTTGATTGAATTTTATACATCGAAAGTAGATCGCGAAAGATTTATTAAAAACATAATTGTAATAATAAATTTAGCTATTAAATTAAGCGACGTGTATCCTCTTGATTTTAAAGCCTCTAATTAATCTAACATACAACTAATAAATAATATATTTTATAGTTATATTGACAGTGATATATAAACAAGAAAGTTTTACAATTAAATAATTCTCGAAGTAAATCTTTAATGAATCAATTATTTTAATCTAAATGCAATTTAATAATTGCATTGAATATAAATTAGCAAAAATTGACATTTAATAACATAGTAAAATAAGAAATGACGCAGTCGTGATTAAATACATTATATATAAATTCATATAGACATTAATTGTATGTTTTATTTATCTCACATAGAATGGTGGTTTACGTTTATTATATATATGTTAATGTAAAATGCATTAGGATTAAAGTAATTTATTCATTAAAGTGAACACTCTTATTATTGAGAAATATTAAATGTGAATTGAACACAATGATATCCTTGAGTGTAAATTCATGCATAATCATCGAAACTTTTTAAAATCTAACTCATAAAAAGAGAATCAACAGTATTTGACATTTTGCTTATATTAATATTCAAGTGTACATAAATGTATATATGATATATACGTGTGAATGTCTATAAATATCATTTATTATGTAGAGTAAATTGTATAGTTGATTCATATTGAATACTGTATTATTATTTAAATTTCGATATAAACAACAAAAAAATTAAAAAACAACCCAAAGCGAATATTTACAAACCTACATTATAAAATAAATGTATTTGTAGGATTTTGTCAAATAAAGATTATTTTTATAGCAACGAGATGTAAAATCTGATTTCGATATTTATTACAGCTCTTAGTGTTTGTAATGTAATGTGTTACACTTATTACTTCTATATTTTGTTGTACAGGTGTTCACAATGGCCGTTTCCAAAACATTCGTAAGCAGCTATGAGGTCGGAATGGGCACAGCGGAATTCTCTAAAATGCAAGCAATATGCGAATGTGCACTGTAACCAATTTACATGCAAATCCCGTCCTACTATTATTATAAATGCGAATGAATGTATTTGTTTGTGTGGTTTGTGCAAATCCTGTGTGTGTTGTTCATTACCCAACCACAGATATTACTGAACTGATTTGATCAAAATACATGTAGATAGGTGTTGTGAATGATTTGCCTCGAAATTTCGGGTCTTGACTAGTAATATAATTAATAAAATTTATCCGTCCTAATCTATTATCCCGAATACTATATTTTTCATACTAATTTCAATATCCGCGTAAATTACTATTTTTATTGTAGATACTTCATCCCGTGGGAGAGCAAAAGGAAAAGTATGTGTGTAATAATTTTCAGAAAATTCTTTGTATATACAATTATAAGTGCATTTCGTCGGTGTGTCTGTCATTAACTTAATCGTACGATGTTATTTTAAGGACCGTAATGGCCTCTCCAGCAAGACTCCGCATTTTTTTTTAGCTCACGGAAAGCTATGCATTTAAACGCTTGAATTATGAAATTACAGTATTGAGGACAGAAATGGACTGATAGGAGGCTAAACGCGCATTTAACTCAGTTCCATAAAGTTAAGTCTATAAAAAATACTGCAAATTACGTAATCATGATTCACTGATAAATGAAATATATAGTTTTGGAATGAATAAATAAAAGTACCGTTAAATTATGAACAATGTAACGTATCAAATGAAAGCTAGGGTTATATTTCTTTTGTTTTGAATCATAATATACCAATACGTTATGCAAGTTCGACACCCAGAAACAATAGCCGTCTATAGATCAAATCGCTGTATTGATTCACAATGCGTAAATTCATTCTGTTATGACAGGCGAGCATAAATTCGCTGCAGGACCCTCGGAGGCTGCAAAACAATACGTATCTCCCCATTGATGCTGGGAGACGTTATCATAGGCCGGTACAACGCTTGTGGACACAGGCCGAGAGAAAGGGTGAAGATACAACAAAAGATATGAGGGTTGCAATTTCATTCTTAATTATTATTTCTTTAATGGACAAGTGCGAATGTGTGCACCGTGTGAAATTATATATAATGATATTCGAATGTTTTGCAACGTCATCTCAAATATTAATTAATCTAAAATGTGTAATTATTGTAGATATTAGCAGAACTCTTACAACATTCCGTTTACTCCACATAGTGTTGAAACGGCTTTGATCAGTGATGCTAATCTATTATATATGAGAAAGTATTAAACGATGTTATAATATTGAGGTGATCAGTGGTAGTTTTTAAACACCTGCAAATGACCGCAAAATTACATGTTCTTGACTCAGCAGGCAGATCTCATTCTTGTAGCTCACAATAGCTTCAGAGCTCGGTGGTAAATGTTGATTGCCAAATTATAGGGTAAAGTGTCATAAATACAATTTATGGGGTAGCCCGTTAAATACCGGCTATTACTTATATCAATATAATTATATACGAATTTCTTTTGTCGCGATTTGTAAAGCTAATCGTATTTCTCATCACAATACCTACAAACTTCGTTCAACTTAATGCTGTAGAATATAATTGATATGTGTACTTGTTCGGATAAAAAAAATTGAATTGATAATATTTAAGTAATAAGATTGACAGACGATATTTATATATATTATTGGGATGAGTTATAAACATAAAAAAAACGTTATTTAATCCGCCTGCGGTGGAAATGTAATTATAAAATATTCGTTAATGACATCGTACATTGCACAAAAACCCTTAAGCTTTTGCGGACCCTAATAAAGGGCTGAATATAAGAAAGCGGCAAAAAATTAAGAATCGCCCCGATGATCCATTATCATCGCATGTTAAAAATAATATGGTCATAGGGTTGTACATTCATGCGAGCCGCGTCCAGGAGCGCATTTGAATATTCCTTTGTGTTTTGCCCCCCGTCTGAGACGGACTTCACACGGATCGCAGGTACCGACATACCCTGCGAAGACTAGCGCACTCTACGCGTCTTGATTGTAGAATACAAATTACTTATTATTAACACACTAAATGAAAATAAACAATCATCATTACTAATAATATTTAACTATACGTAGGTTTTCTTGTGTTAATACGGAAATGTTTAAATTTTTAATGTTAGTTGTTTATAAAACATAATAAAAAAATACAATTATACTAAACTACACTTACTTAATATTTAAATAGTAAAAAACTTTCTCTGCTTTAAAACTTATTACCCAATCATAACAAGTATCGAATGTCCACGATTTAATTTGAGTCATCGGACGTGGTATAAAACTAACGGGTCTGGCACGTTACAGGGCGACCGCTGCTATTGCCGAGACGCATCAAATTAGCCAATGTCAGAAACTCAAGTGTCAAGATTTATTTATCCAGCTATGTGATAGACGTGCCACGTTCAAAACACCGATTGCTAATAATATCATTATTATTATACTCGGCTATTGAAAATTTAATACTAATTTTAAATCATTGAAAAATAGACTCGACGATTTGGAACAAATAATATAATGTAACTGGCAACATCGACATTCAATTTGCCGCTCAAACAAAAAAGAAAATAATATTGTTTGTATACGAATTTATGGAACAGGTTTAAATTGTAGGTATAATTGAAAGCTTAAATTGATCATTAATTACGTGGTGAACCTTAAGAGTTTTTTATTTCTCCGTATATATGTACAGTATTTATACCGTTAATTAATCGAAGTCTGTAATCTAATATTGAGTTGTG
>DVQP01000134.1:0-32068 GCA_018231745.1 Danaus eresimus
ATAAATCTTTTATGGACAATTTCTCTGTATGTTATTTATAAACTTAGTGAATCTGTAGAAAGCATTAGTATGGTTACACTCCAAGAAGCTTTCTTTCGCTGATAATTATGAATAATTTATTCAATACTTTTCATATCATGTATCAAATAATTTATTTTGTTTACTTAAAAAAAACTGTGTAATATAAATATAAGTAGTTTCTATAAACAATGCTATTATTTGGAGTTCTATTAAAGGAAGGAAATCGAAATCACAATCTTTGAGGCGTCCATCAAAGCTTATTTATTTTTATTTAGTTTTAATATAAAACAGTATATTATTCTGAAAAATATATGTATTTCAAAACTTAAACATTTTTAAGGTCCATTAAAAAAAATAATACGAACAAGATTTGCACTCAGTCCCATCTATTATTCATGCTACGCGCGGTGGGAGAAAAAAAACAGTCTGAGAAAGTAGCCGGCTTCAGTACAACTCACAAAAACCACGAATAAGGAGGACTTGCATCTCATATAAAGCATAGACACAAGTTGTTTTTCTCATTGTCCAAACTGCTTAAGTCCGTCTTGAAAACGTGTCAAGATTTATATATTTGTTTTAACTTCAGATATATTACCGTTTTTATGTTTAATGGATCAATATATTTATGTAAGACCGTATTTAACTTAAGTGAGGCTGTAACAGAGGGCGGCTTGATAACACAGTGTATTATTTGGTGTTCTGTAAGTTAAATTAAATATAGTTCAGGATGTCTTCAATGTTGGAGTGCTCAGAAAGTTAGGCTAGATAGATTCAGGTAGCGCACGGATGTCGGAGAATCTTTTAAAGACTCTTTTTGTAGTTTCTTGTTTGGAATGTTTTGATATTTCTTCAAGATTTCTATAACATATACAGCGTTGCCGAACCTAAAGTTTTTAGCCATAGAATGATAATTAAACATGCGACGTAAACAAAAGGACAAGTATACAATAAACACATTTTAAACGTGTTTCGTATTAAATCTCCTCATACAAATTCCACTATTGTCTTTTTTAACAATTGAAATATATTCCCACAGTGTTAATAATTAATATTCTTATTCGTACACATCGAAGCTTATTTTTATGTAAAATTATTATTTTTGTTATTTATCAAAAAAGTCTTACATACTAACAAAAAATAAATTTCTTATGCCAATTGGATTGAACATGCCAAACAGGTCAATGATATATTAAAATTGGAAAACATTAGTATATAAAGTTTTTGTTCAATTACTGAGGAAAATATATATTGTTAGATAAATATTACTAAACTATAAAAGAAAATCTATCAGATGATAAACATGCTGCTTAATCACAAAGACGTTGACGTATGACATTATACATTAATTTTCAAATTACGCTCCGTCTTTTTACTATGTCTTCTAAACCTGACTTGTATCGTCAAGATTTTCAAACATGTCAAATGGCTTTAAATACAGCAAACGTACTTTAAATATAATTCACTAAAACTCTGATCACAACATTCAGGTTAAATTAACCGTATTTTTTTTATATTTTTGAACGTAAGCAGAATTTTTTAAATAATAATAATCTTACTACGTCACACGTCTAAGATTGTTTACAAAATCATTTTATAAATTACAGGACGGTTGAGGATAACGTTCAAACTTTGACGTCTGTAATTAGAACATGACTTATTTCCCGCATTTGTTTAAACGTCGGAAGTTTTGAACTCAAATAACCTTGGTTCAGTTCATTTATATAATTAATGCCATTGAGAAGATATTGTTCTTTTTAAATGAAATTAAATCCTATTCAAAAGAAAATGTATTCATAAAAATATATATTCAGTATGGCAACACCACTAAAAAAAGTCACCAGTTGACGTCAACTGAGAATATATATTTTTAACATGTGTTAGTATATAAAAAAAAAAACATTACTATCTTGATAACTTACTTACTCGTTATATAACATTTCTTACATTAATCCATATCATTTATTATGTTATATGAAAGATTATTTGTTATTAGCAACGGCGTCTTTGACTCCAAACAATAACAGGTGACAACATTTCTCATGAAACACGAAAATCAATATTAATCTAAGCTCTGAATGCTATGTCTTTAAGATAATTTTATTTTGTAATAGAAAGTACGCATATGAGACACGGATCCGTTAAATCTTAATCTTAATTATGAACTCGATTAATAAATATGAATATATATTATTAAATATACAAAATATTGTATTGTATAACTGACCAGAAATATATAGGAAAGCCTAATTAAATCATAACGTACCTCTTATATAATAATCATCATATATTACGTAAAATCTCTCTCATTCATTAGAATATACAAACAAAAGGAACGACTTGATATGTTCTCGAGTTAGAGTGACTTGACTTGGTTTTGTGCTCACGAAAAATAATGCACAGAAAGCGGTGTATGTCACATAAAAGTTAGAAATGAAATGTGCGAGTTTGTCATATTAGTTGCGAACATTGACCCCGGTCATTTCGTGGGACAGAAATAAAACCGGATGCAGTTAGCTTTCATAGAGAGATCATTAATATGGAGGCTGCATAATGAATTTTTGAAAAGAATTTTTTTATAAATAAAAACATTTTGACAATATCAATATATGCATGTTTACAACATTCCGAGTTCTTAATCAAATTAATTATATCATATAAAAGTTAAAGTGAAGTAATTAGTCGTGGTGGCCTGGAGGCTGAAGGACCGCCTCTCATGCATGAGGGCGCGGGGTCGAAACCTGGCAAGTACCCATGTGCTTTTTCTAAATCATTTGTACTTTCCAAGAGAAACATGGACTTATAATTTCAAATTATAAATTTGAAATCGCCAACCCGTCTTGAACAAGCGTGGTGACCAATACTCAAACCTTCTCCATGTGAGAAAAGGAATTTGCTCAGCTGTAGGCCCCGATAAGCTGATGATGATGATGAAAAGTTAACGTAAATATTTGATTTCTTAAAATAAAATTATCAATAAATCATACTGTCAGCTACCAGTGATGTTAATACTTTTGGGAAAGCCAAAGTTGGTGTTTAAGGTACAAACTCGAGAAGGTAATTCTCCTAAATCCGTCGTAATTAATAATAAAATGCAAGATATCAAAAAAGCTTATAACTATAATCGCTTTCTAATTGAAGCCCTTCCAGCATCATGTCGATTTTAACTAAAAAATTAAGTCTAACTTTTATGGCAATATATATTTAAATATTATTTATGAAACAACTAAAAAAACATAACATTTAAACGACTAAGGATATAGGAATAGATCTTCTTTAATCTATGTTACTTGCATATTACGTTACTTTTTTAATATTTTAGTATATTCACTAAATACATGAAACATAAACAATTTTTATTTACAGAGATTTTTTGTGCTTTTGTACAAGATATGGATGAAAAATGGTCATTTTTTTTATAGAAGAGACAGGGACTAGTGATGTTTACACTGTACAAATAACCGCTAGGCAGATATAAAAAGTATATAGTGGTCTGATGTGGTTTTTAACGGGAAAAACATCATGCAGCTATGAAATATCAAGTTTGATATATATTTTTTCTATGTCAGTTCCGATGAGAACATTATTTATTGCTAAAAATGTTTGTCACGTCCTTCGAACGAAATTGACATCGATCCAATAAGGTTAGAGTTTGTATCTCGGCACTAGACGCGGAGTTCTGTAAATGTAACCATTTCTACACCGCCAGTCGAGTCAGCGTTTTGACGATGGATAAACTTTACACGGAACGCATTTTATTACATTATATTCAACTTGTCTAAATCTAAATGTTTCAATAATGCCAAAATAGTTCTGATTCAGACACTTATAAGCTTTGAAGACGACAAAGCAATTGAATTTCGCAGCTACAAAGAGAGTTTTTCAATCTCTCTCAGTTATGTCAACGGTTTTTGTCTTGAATGTATCTAAATAATAACTGATCAGTACTAAAATGAGCAAAAATATCTTGATGCAAGTGACGTCGTATCGAAAACCAATTAATAAGCAACATAGGAAGTCAACAGAGATTGTTCTAGAGGAGTAAGCTAATTAAGATAAACTCCTGCATAAATACATACAAGTCTTTAAACTAAATCTCGCTTTGGATTCTTACTAACAACTTCATTTATCTTTAAATTATCAACATTGATATTCGATGGTAGATATAACAAACGCATTTGATGAAAGCGATGAAGAGATGTCACGAAGAATTCAATTTGAATGTGTGGAGGATATCTTCCCAGATAAAATCTTAATATAGATAAGTAATATTGTTTCATCTTTCAATTGAAAGAAAGAGGTTCGGAATGTCCTCGCCTCGTTCAATCATTCCCGCGTATATTTTACGATTTGGGACGGTGATAAATTTTTATTGTCCAAATATATATTAAATGTATGAATCGGACGATTTCTTCATCATGTGTTTACGCTGTTGCTGTTCGAGTGCAGTGGGTACATCTCTTTTTATTATTTCCTCGTATATTTCCGATACATAAACTTGCTTTTTTATATGCATCATAAACAAGGCAACATTGTACGGACACATCGATGTATCTAATAGAAATTAACTATGGATAAACATAAGTCGAAAAAATTATTTGAATAGTTTAGATGTTTTTTAAAGTAAGAAATGTTTAAACAGCTTAGAGATTAAGCTTCGGCAGTTAAATAGGAACTGAATTATGAAAAATTTCAAAGTTGGACTCGTACTTAATAAACTGACGAAAGAACTCTGTTCCGATGAAACTTTTATTTTTCATTGAGGACAAGAAATAATGAAATTTGAGTGTCACATCAATTCGAGGTTTATTACTTCAATGGAAACCTTAATTTAACCTTTAAGTAGCCGGTGGTTTAAATGCTATCATTCAAACTATTTTCATCAAAGAAACCGATTCATTAAAGCTAAATATTTATTATAATTCGATGTTTAAACACATTTCATAAGAATAGTCAACATTTTGTTTTTTCTTTACCAGTTTGACTTATATAAAAAAATATATTCAAATTACCTTAAGTCAATTAAATTCTTTAATTTGCGGTCTCTATGAATTGGTTCGTTATAATTAGACTTATTTTAAGATATCTACAAACTGTACAAAGTTCCTTCGTAAAGATGATTTATGTTTAGGGTTCCTTACAGCGTTTTAATTTTCTATTTATTCCATCAATCAATATTTTTTCAATTAATTAAATTTTAAGCTTTAAACGAGAAACATATGAATGTTAAATTTAAAGTGAATCATTTTAATATAGCTTCGCAAATTTTGAGTCACGTGCGAAGATTTTTGTATTAGCAAATACGGGAGCAGGTGTTATCAGTGGAACTCGGGCGAAATTATCAACGCAGTAGGAATGCTGCATTAAAATTTAAGTGTTATAAGACATGTGCTTTACGTGACCGACATTTAAAATATAGTTTGAATAAATAAGCATTATTATATGCTATACAGAACCATTGATATGATAAATCGGAATTCATATTAAAATTTCAAGACTTTAATTTATTTTTCTTAGTCGTAACTTTTTTACCATGATTTTTTTTCTTTTCGCATTTTCTTCAAAAAGTTATTAAAATCTGGGAAAGCAATTACAGTTAATGATCTCATTAAAATACAATATTTGAATTTTTTTTTCCTCACTACATCGATTTTAATTTCAAATTCTTTAGGGCATGGTTTTTTGAATGCGGCCGTTGTCCTGAAACAATTTGCTTAGTCCCCCATAAGAACTTAATATTTCGGTTCTCTTTATTTGTATATCTTCTTTACATTCCTTTCATTTTACAGCTAAGAAGACACTCGGGCGGACCTCGAGATCAATAGATTTACATTTTGATTGATTCCAAACACTCATTACACATTAGATGTCTTTAGTTCTGGTACCACAGATTGGTGGGTTGTTTTACAGAACAAAACTCCTCTCATTTTATTAAATAAGACCTAACCTACCTGTTTATACAGCCTTAAAGTGTTATACAATCTAAAAGCTGATTATGATAAGGTTTGATGTAGGCGGTTTAATTTTTTATGTATAGTTTCAACAAACTTTCTGTTTATTACCCAATAAATACCTTTACAACGGATTTAGGAGTGTCCAACTATAGGTACACAATCTCTCATTTTATTAATTATCCTTGTTAATGATACCTATCATGTATAATGTTAATGAATAGAAAAGAAAATCTGTCAAACATTTATCCGACAAATGCGAGATCTTGCTTAGAGTTCAGTTATAATAAGACGTGGTCCACTAGAAATTGGTGGAAGAGAAATAAGGAATATGCGTATACACGTATTCAAGCTAAGAACAAAATGTTTTGTTTAAACATTGTTAATCATATAAAAATATAGCAAAACATAAAATATATATTTGCTCGAATACTTCGTTTTTATAACATATATTAATCCGCGTGTGGTTTTCAATATATAATGAATTGTCATATTGTCAAATCTATCATCCCAATTTGTACTCGTTTACATAAAGAGAGCTAGATCACGGCTGCTAAATATTAATCAAGCCAAATAAGATACTATGTATGCAATATTTTAAACGACAATGTTGGTCGGGTTAGTTCAACTTTTAATGTAATTAGAATTATATATCGTAACAACCTCAATCGATTACCGTAATAACCAGACACAGGCAATCACAAATTGATTTCATAAAGTTTTACAATATTTTAAAACAATCTTTTCAATGGAAATCTAAGTATTACTTCTTGTGATAAAGCAATAAAATTTATATCGGATGATACAATGTTTGTGTCGGAAGCAGTGACATTAAAACTCTGTTTAGGCGTCACTCAAAACTTTCACATTCGATAGTTACAAATTCTTTTGCAATTTGCAACGAGAAAAGTTAGCTTTCATCTGTCTTAAATACAATCTGTGATGACAATTGATGTATTATTAATATTTTCATAGAAGCGAGCTTTATTGTTTTGATTGTAAACTATTGACGTAGTAATTACGAGGAAATCCGCTCCAATCTTCATAAATTCCGACGCCTTCGCATACCACGTCGCTAGCAAGTCTTAATGTTTCATACATAATACAATGATTTTTTTAAAGATAAGACTTTATTGAAGTTAAACAATAAATAATTCAATAATCAAAACCAATAATAAGTTACATTTTAATGATTTATAACGTTCTCCTCTCTTAGTAGTGAAGAATTAACCATTATGGCACTTCTATTATCAATTCCTTGAAATTGTGATTTAATGTCAAAAACGTAATATTATGTTTACTTGGCTTATCTGACACAAGCTCCGGCACCATTACTCTTAAAAGGTTCTTATGTAATCATTGTTCTAGAGATTTAAGAGCTTAAAAAAGAGCTGAAATGCCGTCAAAAGGTTTCATATCACAATATTTTTAATGCCATAGTAACAACACACGAAGGCTCTTCGATATAATTTGGCTGCAATTTATTTTATTTTTTTTAAGAGACCATGCATTTTTCAATTTGATAAAAGCTTTTGTGATTGAAGTGGACTGTTATACGGTGAAACGGTAATCTATGATCGATAAAAATTAATATGGAATGTGCATTTGTAAAAGAATCATTTAATAACAAAAAAGGAAAAAAAAATCAAGATAACATTTTATATTGCGTTCCTAGTAGCCACATTTTAATATTATTTTTCAAGTTACTTATACGATACAAAGTCTGTGAGCTAAAGAAGTAACACACAGAGCACTCAGAGGCGTCTTACCGCAAGAAATCTTTAACGACTCGGTATAAAAATATATTCTAAAACTTACTTTTTATTTCCTAAGTAGCTGGATGAAATAAATAAACCATTTCAAGCAAACGCAAGCAGCGTGATTATATATGTATGTATATTCGATGAAGAGAATTACCTTTGCTACAGTATTAATTTAGTACGTCATTTGAGGGACCCAAAAAAAAGATACCAGTTTTATCTGTAACGAATTGTAAAGTATGACAAGATATTTCGTATGATTAATTAATAATATATTTTAAAAACGTGCGTTCGTTTTATGTGGACACAAACAAAGTCCTTACTTACCAAGTTACACAAGCTTATCGTGTTCGATTCGGAACATATCCGCATTCGTTTGAATGTCAGAACTTCTTAGGCTTTATAATTAACTTGGTTTTACTCCGCCCGTGTAATTAAATCCACAATCTTATACGCTAGTTGAATAAGAGAATTTTACTAACGTTCTTTTTAAATAGCGATAAAATACGTTTTTGATTAACTGTCCTAACAACAATTAAAACCGACTTAGAGTTGCGGTAATTAAATTATAAATATATTAGCTGAAAAGATTTTTGGTTTATAAAATAAAAGGTAGAAACTCGGAGTATAGAGTTAAGTTAAAATCATTCAGTATTACGACGTCATTAACATACTAAAGATTACTATCGATTAGCTAATTGTTTCAATGTTGACGTGAAAATAAAGAGAGAATTAAAGGATTTGAGTCAGTCAATAAACTGGTATTACAAACATTGTTACATCATTAACAAGAAAGAATTCGATCGCGACTTGTATCATTTAAAGAAGATGATTTTAAATTTTGCAAACAATCTTCATATTTTTTTATAAAACTAATCTAGAAATTCCAATATATGAAACCTTTTTCGACTCTTTTAGATTTTTTTTTTACATAAACATATAAAATAGCAAAGTATTTTTGAACAACTGCCGTGTCTTAAACGCGTATTAAAACCGCACGTCGCCTATAAAACTACAAGCGTGAGCATCATTTAGGGTGGCCTACTTTCCTTGGTGCAATTGTTCTTATTTTTAATCATACCCAAATGTTTTCTACGTCTCGTATGAATCTCTGTAAAATTTAATACCGTGCCATTGTTGTGTATTATATTTCGAGTATGTTCATTTTTAACACGTACATCAAATATGTCTTCAATGAACATTAACTCGCGCAGAAAAGTATTTAGAAATTGATTTGATTGTTTTATGAAAAGGTAGCATTACAAGAAATGGTTTGATTCACTTATCGTTTTATATTGCAAATTTTCTTAATCAAAACTTATACGATTCATTCTTGCTTCCTGTTATAAGTTATAATTATGTGTACTTTATATTACTTACTCATATATAATTACTTACTTACTTTATAGTATATAATAATTTAGAAAGCCCATCAATACATCTCTTTCTTGTTTTTCCTGTTTTCTAATCTTTTTTCTTACCAACAGCATAATTATTAATACAGCCGTCATTTAATAAAGCGCTTTCATTGGAATAGTTCCATCAACTTAACTCGGATTCCCCTCTAACGGGCCAAGAAGTATCATTTAAATTAAATTTATTTATATTCAATAAAAAAAAGAATTTTTAATTTCATTCACATTAACCAAAAGAAAATATTGACTCGAAAAATATATACTTCCCTAACAAACAAATAATTCAGAAGAAATGTTACTGTGACTCGAATTAATAAAGTACATGAAAACTTATGAGACCTTAAGTTTAGTTAAAATATAATAATTTCATCAACAAACAAAATGATCACAAACTGAAGCTTGGCATATTGTTTACAGCGACATTTTGTTATTAAAATTACATATGGCTTATTCTCGCAATACTTCGCTTTGCGTTGACTATCTCAGTAAGAAACCGGGTAGAAAATCAAATTTGGTGAAAAGTTCCTTGACATATCTTGTCTCTACAATATACATATATTTAAATATATATATCCTCCTAACTTTTAATCCCAAAAACAATATTTATATGATAACAGTAGAATAACTCAATATATTTTTATAAACACGACGAAAAAGTTTTAAATTCAGGATTTTCACGAAGCCTTTTTATTTTATGCCTTCGATCCATTCACATGATGACTGGGAATTAAAATTTTGGCAACCAGCCCACCGACACGGCGACGCAATAGGTCATTTCTATTGTTTTCATTTGAACTTTTGACGTTGCGGTATATTTTTTTGGAAGGGATTATAAAAACTCCCAACGACTGCCAGGATTAAGCTATTTTGAATGTTTGTTTTCCGATTTGCAAGATAATTGAAATAATTAAATTGTCCTCCGTGTCAGTTACGTCCTCTGTCATTAGGTGCAACTTTGTATTCCTCGAAATCTTTTTCTTTTGCGGTCTGAATGTAACAAATCAACGATATACAGATGATTGTCTATTTCCTTATTTTACTAAAGATTTGAAATCTGGTATATACAAAATATACAAAATATAGAACGGGAGATTCAATAATGTTATTGGTGTCTTACGTGTTAAATTTGAACGTTACAGTATTTCGATAGCGGCCCGACGTTGATAGACCTGTACTATGCTTTGTTAAACATAATAGGTAACTCACGTTGGGAACTTTCAAGTGGCAAAACCCTCGAAACCTCTAGTTCCATGCGAAAGAGTTAAACCTCATTCAAATCACGGATAATCAAACTCAATGAATAAATATATTTTTTAATTATAGTACAAAATTTTTCTGTATAAAAATATTAAACAATATTAAAAGGTCTATTTTATGTATATATAATATGTTCTTTATATATTTTAATGTACATGCTGTGTACGAGAAAATAGGAATTAACACCAAATACAGTGAAAACGTCCCACGCAATTTAGTAACAATGTGTTGAGTCTAACTTTGTTTGTTGTGAACAGCTTTTTAACGGTATATTTGTATTCCACAAAGTGTATTAATGCACTTAGCACGGAGTTTTTATGTAAATCTTGCCACAATATTATGATATGAAAAACATGTAATTGTAAACAAAAACATCGCCGTAGTTCATGTAAACAACATTCCACAAACAAATAAACCACTTGGTAAAGTTTAGAAGCTTTTATCAGGTCACAAAAATATAAAAACGATTTTTACAATAGTCGCTTCTTTTCTCTAAGCTATAAAGGGTTGTCTTAGGTTATCTGTTTGCTCCAAATAAAAATATGAAAATATTAGTGACACGTGTAACGGCTACGTTATTTAACCGCCTAACAAGATATAGTAACCGTTTGTCAATGACGGGGTTACACAGATGTGTCTGTAATTCTGTATTTTAACTCATTGAAGACGGAGATGAAATGTATTGAGGCAGTGGAAGCGGAAAATACAAGAGGATTTAAATTATCGTGCTTACAATGTATCCGAGCGAAAACTGGTCAAGTCTCATTCGTAGAGATAGACACATTAAATGTGAGTTATATCTTAGAATAAGAATGCCCGTACATAGGAGTTGTTTAAGATGGACCAGAAGTTAAACAGAATAGAACCAGAAGAAACAAAACATCATAAAAACTTATAATTATTGGGATGGTTTGTGATGGGGGCAAGTAAAAGTATTGAGTGAGCTATATTGTCACACGATCCTAAACAAGGGACTGCTATGAAGTACCACTCCTTGAAGCAAATTCTTCAGCTTATCATCTTAGCTTTGTTGTTTTAGTAGTTTAAACCAAAACGATACTTTGTTTAGTTTCTATAGAAGCTTTTTTTATAAGGCAAAATTAATTCACTGCATTAACAACAAAGGCATTGCACTTATATAATAATAGTAATAGATCAAAAAATTGAAAAAGAATATTATTTAATTATTATCAGATAATAAATAATATGTGGCAAAATGAGAACAATTTTTATACCCTCTGTATGGTTTTCTTTTCGTTGAAACTATAGTCAGTTAATTATATTCTCACAAACTCAAGCGACTCCTTGATAAGCTTTAAATTATCGTATCAATAATTACTCTTGCAAGTGTGGTGAACGTACGGTTGCAGGTGCAAGTGAAATGATGCACCGCAGCCTGGCTCAGAGCAGGAGAAAGCACGGGGGGGTTTTAGTCAGTCGGAGTCTGGCACTCCTGTTTGCTCCACCCAAGACGAGAGGGATCATTTGATGTTTTTCCCCGGTATAGAAAAACAATACGTGCTGAACGTATCTTTGAATGTGAATTCATAAGTTATTTTGAATTTAATTTGATACATCTTTATTTGCGTGTTGTAGTCTTTCAAAATTGTTTGATATATTCCAAATTGCGACTTTCCAAAATTAAAAATGAATTACTAATAATTTGTGGAGACCCAGATTTAAAAACATTTTTCGTTACACAGACGCAATATTGATCGTCTTTTGATATCTTCAATATACAATATTTCAGAGCAAACTACACCTATATTAACTGGTCTTTCAAAATATCACAGTAAGAGGTCAAACTTTTTTCATCGCAATTAAGCACTAACGAACTACGTGGATAGCGTGGCTTACAAAAAATATAAGATAATGGAGTATTTGCGCGAACCTAAATGTACAGTACATTAAATAACTATCCATTATTTCTAGACATTAAGTAATAGCTTTTAAAAAATGGGTAATCAATGTGAATATAAAGTCCTCGACGTGTTTTCATTGGATAATCTGAATATTCATAGACAGTGTTATAAGGTGCCAGATAACATTGTAACCTAACGTACTGCGAAAACAATAGTGACATGTCCCAAATAACATAATGAATTCCTAATTTTATATAACTTTAGTATTCTTCAATATTCGCCCTATTTACTCAACCGATTATTTGTCTTTCGTATTATCAAGGGCATTACGAAAATTATGTGGAATTTTTTTAATTTAATATTTATATCTTAAGACATGGCGTTGTGTATGTTGATTTTATTCAAATGTTAAATTAGTTTTGAATTAACAAAAAATCATGAAAATTTTATTGTATCATATGTAATAAATTTTATGGTTACGCGTCCGTGCAAGCTATTGATATTTTAACAAACACGTATTAGAAATCGATAGCACAATAACAGTCTAATCTCATTGCATCAGTTAATATAACAAATACTAACTCACACAATAACGGGGGGCCATCATTTTGAATGGCTCGTATAGCCCACTGTTTTATTTATACCCTACATGTTCATTAAAAGTATAACAAACCGTATTCCCTCCCATTGGAGTATAATATTAAATATTATATACGTACTGACGTTGTTGTAACACTAGCTACTTTCCCCGGTTTCGTTTTTTCACTCAGATTTTATAAATAAACAATCGCCTATGTTAATTTTAATTTAAATCTAAACCGAAGCGTAAGTAGTGTCAGTAAAATAATTATTGAACAAACAGCACAAAAGCTGTTTGGTTTGTAACAGAAAGTTAATACCATAAAATAGTATTTTAGAATTATAACATGTTAATAAGTGTGTAATAAAATGAAAATAAATATTTGTGAGTGTAGTAGTGTGAAACAGTCACGCAAAAATCTAAATTTACGTTTGGAAGTGTCTGAAGTCGCCGTCAGTGGTTGAAATGCTACTCGTATAATAGCATATAGTTACGAGTTATTTTAAATTGACACTTCAATTGAATCCCGTAAAAAGGAAGGTCTCATAGAACGACTGCTGTCCGAGAACTAACAGCCGTTTTGGCATGATAAATAAGTATTAAATTACTTCAAAACATCCAATAAGTTGAACCAAACAATGCGTATTTACTGAGTATTTTATTGTGTCAACGTAGATCTTTGGTACCCTTGAAAAGTTGAATAGATATTTCAAAGCAAACGACAATGTCTGTTTTCAACGTAAGCCTGATTAGATTATCACTGAAACCGTACCTGAACCAGGCATCATTCTCACTAGTCATCACATGCGACAACCGTCAGGCATCATACTTCTAGGAATTAAAAAAGTAGGTGGCAGAGCCTAACTGTGGTCAGATTGCTGCAGCTCAACCTCAATATCAACCTCGGGCTCAGCCGGGGAAGTACCATCTATCTCAGAAGATCCGCGTGAAGTAGTCTTATTGGGCTGCGTTTGGTCTGATGAGTGAGAGAGCCGGTTGAGCTGTCGCTTAGTCCCACCCTTTCCTCTCCCTCTTCCCCAAATAAGGGTGGCAACGCATCATCATGTCCACGGGCGACGTTACTAAATCCATTTGGTAGGCCGTCTGCTCGTTTGCCCCCTTTGTCATAAAAAATGTCAAGGACATTCAAAATAGAATCTTAATCAATCGAAAAGTAATTTTAGTTTTCGTTAGTGTGCACAAATAGTAAGATAAACAAGGTCTCATTTTAAAGGAATTAAGTTTCCCCATTTCTTACATTCAATCCCTTCCCTTTGATGGAATGCAGACAACTCATTTTACTTTGAAAATGTTGAAATCATTTCAAAAGCCGATTTTAACGTAATTGATGTTAAGTACATATTTATTTTTTGTTTCCTCAACCATTTGATTTTAGTTTTAAAGATATTTATACAAAATCTTGTTTCTTATAACTAAGAACATAGTTAAAAATAGTATTTACTCTAAGATTATTTAATGTCACTTAGTTTTTAACTTTCAGTTGTATTTTTTAATGTTTCTCAAATGTCAATATGGAGTTTGGTAAGAAGACTTCATCTTAATTTTATCAATACACACTTTTCTTTAAAATATTTGACCACATCCTTTTTTCTTATCATGAAACATAATATTGAACGTAATAAATAAATAATATTCTGCAGCTTAGTGAAAATATTTCGCTATTTACTTCTCTACAACATTTTAGTTTTCAGTGCTATGTCGCTCCCAAGACACTTCCACGAGGTACCTAAAAGTTTTGACCCAGGAACGATCGTTCTTGTCTGAGAAACTTTAAGAAAATTTGATTACTATCCGATAGAAATGCTTGAAATGCAAAGAAATTAGAAATGCATAGAAAATACAAAGAAACATCTTTCTGTCACTAAATGCAATTTTGAAAATAATACGTACCTTGCAACTTTATATAGTTAAAAGGAAAAAATAACAGTTTCTTATATTGGTAGTATGAAATTTTAATAAAATTTGGGAGTAAAATATTTATGATCAAGTGAAAATTCATTAAAAATGTATTTGAATACATTTGAACATCAAAATTAGCAGCAAAGTTTGAACACTATTGAAGATAATTATAAGATAACGAAATTGCTCTGAAAGAGCTTTTGAAACAAACCATCGGGGTCTTAAACGTTTGGTCCTATAATTTTGAAAATTTAAAATTTCATTTAAATTACTTACAATTATTACTTATTTACTATACATTTCACGTTAAAGCTGAACAATTTACCGTTAAAAAAACTACATCCTTTAGTTTCTTATTCGTCTCTCTCATGTTTTGATGTCAGATTTTTATTTTTATATGAAGTTTTTTTATTTTAAATACTATTTATTGGTTAATAATATTAATAGATGACTCTGATTCTTTTTAATTTATTTATGTTTTAATTCATGATTTATTTAGATAATGTCTTCGGTTGGACTAATTCTTCCACTAAGTATTTATTTCATATCTATACGGTTTGTAGTTGGTGAAGATGAGCTCACTCGAATCCCATTATAGCGGTCTTCCGTAAATGGTGAAATAAATTTTTTGCTTCATCATGAGATATTTATAAAAAGATAAAGTTTGCTAAATGGATTAGATAAAATGGACTCCGCTCATTCTCTTATTCAATGGCAACTCTGAAAGTGCTACACAGACTGGATCCTCAGATCTCAATAGTGTTTTTGAGAAGCCTTTAATTCTAAGACAGCTTAGAAAAAATATCTGATTGATTTGCAACTTGCTTTTAAAATCTGTTTAAATCCGTCTAAAAGATTTTATCTGTTGTAACAAAATTAAACTAAGACAGATCGTGAACACGATTAATAAAACTATAACCAGTGAATGTAACTCCACAATTCGCTAAAAGAAAAGGTAAACTGTATGCTCGCTGAGTAAAACCCTTATACTATAGTCGGAAGGTTAAATAAAAGCGGCCATTACGGGGGTCGCAATCTTTTTACCCTGCGTCTCTTTTCACGGACTATAGTCTTGTTAAGTTTTCGTCCAGCATTCAAATTATTAAACGACATTGTCAGATGCTGCTTTAAAAGTTTATTAAGATGAAGCCAAATACGAGTATAGTGTATATATATTACTTTTTATATCGTTTAAACGATTTTTATCTAATTTATTTGAAACGCTGGCTGTAGTAGAAGGCATTAGGTTTATAAATAATAATGCAGAACTATTTGTTTTCCCTCACGCACTTCTAAATATTATTTGACGATGAAACTTTCGAGTGTTTTGTTTGGCCACAAACGTTTCTGAATAGACAGGGCGACTGTTTTACGATAGATTCTGGAATGTTTTTACGAATGAGGTTTCTTTTCCCCTTTGGTTTATATTTCATGTTGGCTTTTTTTTGCGTTGCTTTTAGAGAGACCGATAGAAGTCTATGTAGGTTAAACGAGAGCCACCTGCTGGTTTTATTGAAAGTTATGAAACATTGATTTCATTTGAACTGACATTGTAAAGACAGAAAATGAATATTACGTTCGACGGTATATCTAATTAAATATTTATTTTGATGTCTCAGGGTCCCATAGAAAACGATTTCCGTAGAAAGCCGACTTATGAATTAACTGTGAATATTCATTTTATCATGTTATTATTATATTGACTTGAAATTTTCTTTGAGAATTACAGAAGCCATTTATTAAGAAACTCTTTAATTAATGTTTAAAAATATGTTCTATTCCGATAGAACGTATAAAAATCTATAATGACATTTCCATATAAATTTGATATTCAAGTAAAATATATAATTCCAATTGAACGTTATTTTCAAGAACTAGACTTTAGATTGTTTTTCAAACTAGAAGCACAAGAGACTGAAGAAGAACATTTTAAATGGGAGTTCGTGAAAATAATGTATTTTTTTAAGTATTGCCTTAAGAAGTTTTAAGTTTAAAATACACTATAGTAAATAAGTCACTGACGGCGTAACCTACATAGTGATAATAGCATTTTGTCATTCAAATGGAATTTCGAAATATATTTTATTGTTTACAATAAATAAAAATATTACTAATGATATATATTTTAAAAAAATTAATTATTTATTAAGCAATTATAAATAACCGAGAAAATTTAATCAAAATAATGATCTCAGCACATTGGACAGGTCTTGTCTCTGTGCCTAATTGTAAATAGCTCCTTAAATGTCTTTAAAATTTAAGAGGTATTTAGGAAAATTTGCAAAATATCCATTGTACATAATTCTAAGAAATCATGTAACGTGGTCATAATATAATAAAATGCATCGAATCTACCGGTTGAATCTACAAAAGCAAATTTAATCAATAGTTCAGTCATAATTAAAACGCAACTTAACACTAAACAAACAGTTTATCCGTCATCATAACCATTATGGGCGATTTCTTAATTACTACGATTATATAAATTTATTGGTAAAATATTTATTTTTTTATCTTAATGCTTTATCTAATATTCTATTCACGTAACATCGGTTATTATAAGTAAGTTGGTGTTTTGATATTACAAAAGTAGGTCTGCTAATATTTCCTGGATATGTTTTTGAGGATCTTGGAATCGAGACGATTGAATCGCAGAAACAGACCCACACTAATGCAGTCATTTTCCATTTCCTACAGATAACGGCCCAACGACCACTGTGCATTGCTAACATTATTTTAATCTATTTTAATTCATTTCCAATTATATTTTCCTGTTTTGAGAAAATCTCTGTCACCAAAACGTCAGCCCTCGATACATATGAAAGCGTCATGTGCATTTGACTTCACATACATATTGTATCACATCAGTTTTCTGACAATGATGTATTGATTCGCCTAGACTTCTATAACTTCAGAAATTATACACATGACCTAGTTGAACATTTTGATGTACAAATCAACCTAAGTTTAGAAAACAAACAATTGGTTACAAAAGATAACGAAATTAATTTACATATGGGGTTAATAAATAACAAGAAATTACAAATTTTGAAAAAGTCTTTAATAGGCTTGTCGCAGTCCAGAAGTTATAAAGATGAGTATAAGAAGTCAAGATTTTAAATTAAAAATATTATATTAGCTGGAAGATTATGATAACAGTTCTGATAACACACAACAGACGTCCGAATCTATTGACCAAAGACTTTGAACTCGATTAAAATTAATTTAAATACAAGGACGTCACGCATTCGGAAGCCACCGATGACACTTAACCGTCCACTTCTATATTATTAATTACCACGAAAATCAACGTGTTGTACAAACTTAGCTTAACATATTCCATTTTACCAAAACTACCTGCTGATGTTAAAATCAAATAAAAGCACGTAGAGAAAACTGTCTTCAAAATTAACATAATAAAGTTCCTTTCGCTGTTTTTCAACACCAAGTGAAAGCGACAGCTTAATATTATTTTCAATGGAAATATTATATCTTAAACAGTCACCGTAATATCAAAACCATCAGCACCTTAAATTATTACCAGCTGAAAGACACGAAACTTAAGCGTCTCTAAATAAAACACTTAAGAAGATTAATTAACAGATATTTCTGAAAATTCAATTTATAAGGCGCCACTAATTTAAACCGGGGATTAAAATAACTTAATGTTGATATAAAACATTAAAGAAAACAATTACAATGATTAACTTACGCTACTAAAATGACATTCCGAATAAATTTCATTAACTAATGAATTTGAATTTGGTTTCAGTGAATGAAAAGCTATTAAATCAATAACAAATTAAATTAATTACAATAGTATAGTTTTATAATATATATCTGCTATGGTCATCCGCATATAATTTCACTTAATCTGACTAAAACAATCGGCTCATGTATGACGTTAACCATACTAATATTATAAATGCGAAAGTAATTCTGTTTGTCTGTCTGTTACACTTTCACTCCTAAACCAGTGAACCGATTTTTATGAAATTTGGTACCTTGATAGAATAGATCTTGAGGAACAACAAAAACTACATTTTATTTTAAAAATATGGGAGAATGGGTAAAAAGAGGGGATGAATGTTCGTATGGAAAATCGTCACTTTTGAAAATTTAACAGTGAAACTTTGTATTTAGACACTTTATTAGGAATGAATGAACATAGGCTACTTTTTATAGCGAAAATTGGGGGAGAAAATGTATTAAATTATTCGTATCACATATTCTCAAGTAATTCACATTTTACATGACATGCGGTAGCATTTTGACCACCGACCACTAACACAACCACGCGGACGAAGTCGCGGGCAGAAGCTAGTTAAATATAAAATATATGGCTGTTGTTTGATATGATGTTACTTAGAAAATTACACCTCTTAAACACAAAAAATATTATGTAATAAGATAAATTATTGTAAATATTTTAACAGCTTTAAATACTTTTGACATTAGATTCATTACTGTTGTCAAATCTATTTTTTTTTTGTTAATCGTCTACTTTCAAAACATATATTGTCTTTATGCATACACATTAAAAAACATTGCCATCTTTGTCTCAATACACATTCTCCTTATTCTTGTGTGTCATTAACAATAATAATTAAATGTGTGATAATTATTATGATTAATCTCATCAAACGAAGCATTTGTAACTTAAAGTGTCATTTATTCCGTTCGTTGTTCCGTTAATCTTACATTAGTAAAGGATAGACGTTAGAGCTGGCGTCAGATTAGTTTGCTGTCTGAAATGTATAAATTTGACCCAAGTCACATTTGATGTATAAAATATTCATAACGAATACGAAATTCAATAAGCAAAATTATTGTAATTCACTCATGACATAATATTTAATGTATATAAAATATAAGGATAAAAGCTAAGTTTCGTGTCTATGTAAATTCATGTTTAACGATGCCTCCTTAAAAACAATAACAACCCTATCAATCATTAACATTTAATATCTTGACAGGGAGCACATATACATTAACAATGTCGTTTCGACACTAACCAGGGATTTCTACTCTAATTCGCATACCAGTCGCGAGACGAGGCACGGACCGAGGCACAAGGCGAGGCTTTAAAGAGCCGCTCGATAGTGTAAATTATTAACGATTCCTGTCTCAATACACTCGTAATAAGAACGATAATATACACTCCCGAGTGACTATACAAACTGTCGCCTTGTGCTCCGGTTCGCGCCTCGTCTCGCGCGTCGTACGCGAGTGTGTATCCCGGGTCACAACGTTTTTATTTGGAAGCGCGTAAAGTTTTATATTTTTTCAATATAAATCTGAAATATTCTCTAAAAAAATAATCTGAATACACAGAGTCGAATATGCTAGTCGATTATTACACGCGTTCTTTCATTGTAAATCAAAATATGTATTCCCTTTTTTTGTCATCATTTGTGGCTCGATCCCAGCAACGTATAGCTCCCACCGCGTAGCACAAAAGGCTAATTGTATTGAATATTAAATTGATTGATATCATATAGGCTTTCATGTTCTCAGCATTATTGTAAGCCTTGCAAATTATCGTAATTGATATATTTTAACGTAATAATTTAAATTCAATCGATTACATTTAGTAATCGAAATTGTACAGATAGAAATTAATTGGTTTTTGATATGAATCAATTTAATCAGACCATCATAATGTTTATTGCATACATTGTGTTATGTTCTAGTGATGTGATTATTTCAATATTGTCAGAGTTTATAACTCGACTTTTTGTTTTATTTTCTATTACTCTAAACATCACACTACCAGTTTAAGGACCAGGTGTATTGTCCGTAGGGCGTATAACTTTGAGAAAACAAGTTCTAAAAGTATACACGGTTTACTTGGAGGGCAACACCAACCTTCCGATACATTCTATCTCACGTAAAACACAACCGCAATCGCTAATGTTCAATGAGCAGTGAAATTCTCGAAAAAGGACCGCTTTGTTAATTACAGTTTCTAACAAGTTAGGTTATAAGAAAAACCAAGCTACTTCTTGTCTAATTCGTTAGTATGAGTGCAAAATTTTTAATAGAATGAACTGCGTGTCAAATCACAAGAAAGAAAGGTCACTGTAGCGATGCTGATGGGAAGTTATAGCAAAGTAGTTGAAAACTAATACAAAAAACTAGACGTAGGCCGGAAGTTAGACGTCTTTGATGTGGGTCGACGATGGCAGCAACAACACATTCGATGTCAGAAAAACATTCCATGACAAGGGCATGGCTCGGCTATCATATAAATTATTGCAAATTATGTACGATATAATCATAGCTTGATAGGTTCCTGAGGAGTTTGAGTCAAAGTTCGGGTGGAAATGGAGGATGGAGGACGAGGGATTGGCAACTGTATTCGGGTGGACCAAACAGTATACCCAGAAAGATTTAGGTAGTTGTCTTTTAAATTTTTTTTTAAACAAAGACCACTTTAAAAGATTTTATTTTATTCCAATTTATCTTCTATAAATTTGGATGTATTACGTCAGTTATATTTTTAAATCCTTCAAATTATCCAGGTTCATTCAGTTCCAGAATGAACGGAAACTCTACTAAGTTTCAAAAGATTCTCTCAAGATGCAAAACTTTTCCGTCCAAACAGCTATAAACAAAAACTTGCATCGCTCAAGTTCACTGTCAGTAGTTCCCTCAAATTTAAATTTCGTCAACTGTAATATTAAGTGAATACGAAATTCAAATGCAATAAACTTCTACCGGGTCCAGTTTGAGATATTGCACATAAATCAAATGTCGCAGACGGAGTGATCTTCATAAATTTTAATACACCTATTTATCATATCAAACACAAAAGTTACCGACCCGGAGCCTCATGAATCAGGTGTCAAGGACAAGCTTTCCCAAACAATGTTCTATTAAATACTCGCCATGTAGCTTTAAAGCTACGACTGCTTACACTCAGCTATGCGTAATTGATGTTAAAAAATGCTAAAACGCGTTGAAGACCAAAGTTCGCTCCAGTTCCAAAAAATATATGTCACCCAGAGTAATATATACGAACGAAACCCAACATGAAATATTTGAATGAATATTTGGTAAACGAATTGTTGGTTTGGAATAAATGAATATCTCTAACCGACAACTTTAATGGCGTCACATCATTTCAACCATCAAGAAATATCACTGTGGCGTTTCTTTGACTATGGTTGAGGACTATCAAATCAATTTTGCGATATAATTATTTGAATATTTCATAAATTCGAAGCACTACCCTGGTTAGCTCTCAGAATCGGTGATGGCTGTTGACACCGACATGACGTTACGAAGGCTGGAAAATTGTTTGAACAGTAGATGCCATTGCGATCCGTAGCTACCAAACATCAAGTAACACTAATTGGCAGCAAAACACTACATTAAAAGCAGAAACAATTTTCATTGACTCACATACCAATGCCCGTGTGCCGCACATTGCGAGCACACAATATTCTAACCAGAAATGTGTATTACAGTCGTTTCCAAACTGTAAAGACATATCCAATGCATTTTAATTGTAACAATATAAAAACTTACAAAAGCACTTGAAAAGTTTTTGAGTTCGAATTACTTTTTCACAAACAGTTCGTTTCTAAGGTAACATTGCTGTAAAACAAGGAAGTATATCTGTTGTGTTGAACGTTGTATCCGAAGTATATATATGTGTATATATATATATATGTAGTTACATAATAACAATATTGATCCTCTTGTAACTACATCGTCATAATTCCGCTCAGTCCCAGATTGTCTGATAACGTTGCGAGCCGAAAACAGGAAAGGGATATTAGTTTGCGCAGCGGACATACTTTGTCACGTATAATTCTTAAATTAGGATGTACAATTAGTTTCTGAATTAAGTTGGAATTGTAGGAGGATAAATATAAATTAAATTTTATTCTCTTCATTATGGAAAAATGGTTTCCAAAAAAAGTTATCGAAGTGCTAAAATTACCGCAGCAACATAACGGTTACAGTTAATAAATACGAACGAGTTTCATGAAAATAAAAAAAAAATTACAATTAATTTCATGCAAAATTCATTACAATAAAGAATCACGTGTATCTTAAACTATTTCCATCGTACCAGTGAATTATAATAATTTTATCGTATATGCTATTGATTAATTATCAATACTATGTACACAGCTTCCAAGTCGACGAAAATTATACCCGACTTCCGCACTGTTCTTCAGAGTCAGACGTCTCAAAACATTTTCGTTAATAACTCCGCTGAAATTCTTAAACAAAATAAAAGCCTTATAAAAATAATTAGGAAAGTCTAATAGGTATATCATAAAAGCAATTACGTTTTTAATTTACACGTTTTTCCATTAGTTTAAAATTAAATTAAGATATCTTTTGTCTTATTTTTATAGTTATATTACGTAAGCTAATAAAATAAAGGCTATTTGTAAATAATTGTATTCAACAAACTTCATTGAAATCGTGAAAAAGCAAACTAATTAACAGATCGGTTAATGGAAAATAGATCTTATTGCACAATAATTAAGTATAAATATTGTTTGTTCGGATTTCATAGTTTGCATATAATCAAGGTTAATAAGCGATATGTTAAATTCGATAACTGTTTAAACATAGAATGCACCTGAATATCGAAATTTTATTTAATTCATTAATATAATATTATCATCATCATCAGCCTATCACAAACCACTGCTGGGTAACTGCCTCTTTTCACGTAGAGAAGGTTCTCAAGGCGAATTGGCGATTACAAACATGTATTAAATCCGTTTCTTTTTAGAATGATTTCCTATAATATGATCCCTATAACACAATATATTTTTACTTATCTTCGATGTCCCAATGAACCCCCGAAACTTTCTTTCGTTGTCGTCTTCATAAGAAAATAAATTTAATTCACTTATAACTTATTCAAATTACTCGACTTATGTAAATGTATGAAATTAATAACTACGTAAAGTCCCTAGCAATCAGCGATAGGACAACTTCTTTAGTGATATCGTTCACGATAGAAAACACAAAACTACAATAAATAATTAGGCTGCCTTCAAAACAACACTATTGCAAGGAATAGGGTAAATATGAAAGATTTGTAATCGTTCAATGTTTCAAAAAGAGCTATAAATGTATAATTTATTGACAAAAAAATATATTTTTTTATATAACTCGAAAACAATGATCATATTCCCAGTGAAACGGACGTGATGAAAGTTCTCATATAATTTTTATGACTGTTATTAGAGAGACGAGCTTCCGATATTCAAACTAATAATCTTCCATTACTTTATTTTGAACGCGTGTACGTTACCAGTAGTCTGGCTACAATGGAATTTAAGCCATTGTCGATATCATCTAAGCTTTATGTACTACACTGATTATAAAATTCATTTTCAAGAAGTTTTCCGGCTTCTAACTCGTGGAAGTCGCGCGTCGGTCACCCTTAGACAACTTTTATCACAAGTCCACCTTTGAGAATGTAAACGATTGGAAATTCTTTGTCACATGTTAATAAACCCATTCTTTGCTGTTCACCGTTAATTAATTTCAGTACACAGATGTCGAAATCTTATTAGTACTCATAATTCAAGGAATTATTTCTACATTAATCATATTTTGTACATTATGTGGGTTCCCTTTATGGAAATTTGTATTGTAGTTTATATGAGCGAAACATAACAATGTTAATTCAATTAAGCAAACATTCAGACAGAACGGCAGCCAATTGTTTCCCATTCACAAACAATACTGAATCAGATTACACGTTATTTATAAATTATAAAATAATTCACACCGTAATAGAGGAAAAGAGAGGAAGGAAAGAGGCAAGGAAAAAAAAGGGGAGGAAGGAGATGAAAATATAAACATTGTTACGTATCTTTGGTTCGTATGTAATTCATTCTTCAACGTCGTTAAGGTAGGATCAACGTAATGTTTAGAAGACTTGAAATTTTCTCCAATGTCCTGCTTAAAATCACTCCTGTGAGCGTTAAATAAACGAAACGTTATTTTTTTAAACTTGCTCAATTTAACTTCTGTATATTTAGTGTTCAGTTGATCGAACATAAGCCATTTATAGAACACAACAATTATTTTTATCATGTAATTGTCTTGTATTTTTGTCCACGAACGCAAGCGTCTGGTCATTTAGATTATCACTTCAAAACGGCAGTAGTAAAGACAATATTCATACACATAAACTAAGAATTAAACTATTTGTCGTCTATAATAAGCCCCTTTTTTATTATAAAAACATTTTACCAACAATGACTCCTGAATGCAGAATATTTTCAGCAGACCCTAATCGCTGGAACCACGAATATATATTAATCGGATAATTTATGACAACGACAGTAATTAAAAAAGGAATGAAAGGTTAACGAATATTTTAGGGACAATTTACGAAGTACTAATGAGAGATCTCATTGGACCGAAACCCCCTTCGAATATTCCAATGGTTTTTTTTCTATTCAAAGAATTCCCATTTTTTTCGATCGCCAAACTGAATCATCTATCTTAATCTGTCTGTTTGTCGACTTTATATATGTTGAAAAGAAATGACAGTTGCATAAGCTCATATAACATTTCTAGCACGTGAACGCAATCTCTTAAGAAGACTTTCGTTATAACAAGAAATTAACAAGTACATTAGTATTATATTATGACTTTACTTATAACAAAAACTCACATGATAAGGCTTTTTCTATTAAAAACAAACTCGAAAATTTCAATTTTAAGTCATTATTAATCTAGAGACAGCCCGCTTATATCTTCTTGTTTACAAGATTTTATATTCGTCTTAAATTCGTTTTAAATAATTGTTGTTTGTTCGGTTCCATTTAATATTTTTATTTAAAAATGTTAATTAATTACGTAGTATTTATAGAGTGGTTACGTTAAATATTTTAACGGACGTTTTACTTAATCAGCGATCAAGCAGTCGGTACATGATAAGTGCGGAAGTCAGAATGCGATCTCGTTATTAGAATCGCCCTGGCAATATTACATCCAATCAATCCGCATCGCAATTGGGTCGCATTGCAAATTTTTATTTATAAAAATGAGAAATATTACACAAAATATTTCCCGACAACTGTAAAGAACGTTGTGATTGGACTTACTATGCGTATTTATGTAACATGCAGTCATACATGTAATATAATAAATACATACTTATATATTTAGATTATAGTTAAAATTAATGTAATTTTTTTGGTGTCTCCTATTTTTCAACGAACGTACGATAACGAAATATGAAAATTGTAAAATAGAAAGAAAACTGTATTATATATCAGCTAGGTTACGAAATACCGTCGCTTGTGTATGTGTTGAATAGATACGAGTCACTGGGTTGTCTCAAAAATTAAGTGTTTCGATACATTCAAGCTAATATTGAGCATCATTTTAAAGACTTAAAGTGTTGTCAAAGAGATACGCCACAATCAATCACTAAGCGATGTATGTTCTGAAACACAGTTGTGTAAGATGAATATTTGATGTCGGACCCATCAATCTCGCTCGGTCATGTTTTCATGCTACGCTCTGAATGAACTTTTGCTTATTTTTTATGTTAACCAACGTAATTGAAGCTAGTTCTGACGATTTCCTCACTATATTGTTTATAATCCAAAAATTTCATTTATCGATATACATATAAGTGCTATCTTTATATTCTTTACCAACGGTCAGAGTTTCTATCTTGTTAAAATTAAGAACTTATTTGCATGCGTCTACTGCCGGCGGAATTAACTGCATGTCTTCTGTGTGCAAGTTGTTCACGTGAAAGTTTAAGCGTAATGCAACATACGATTCCGTTTACATCCAATACAAAGCTACTTTGTCAAATACAATTTTAATTTACAATGCAGCGAAGCAATAAAAATATATAAACATTGTAAAAGTGTTTTAATTGATAACAATACAAGCGAGTGTCGCCTCGTTATTAAGTTTCATTGAATAACTTCTCATTTGGCGTGAAGTTCAAATTAACATTTAGTGCAGTTAGCTGGAAGGAGTCGAATGGAAGCGGTAATTGATGATTACGTGTGGACATCAAGCCAAAAACTAACCGAAACTCAGTATCCTATAAAAGTATTGTGTATTTTCGAAGAATTCATCATGTTTATTTTTATTCATCATATAGTTCCTATGTTTGTCTGTTTTCATAAAAATCTGTTGTAAAAATTACTAAAAAGTCAAATATATAACTGTCACCAATAACTGATCCGATCTAAACCACTAACTTTGTAACAATAACCGTAAGTAAGCATTAAATCGAAATCAAGTGTAGTTTTTAAATTACTTGAAACAGATCACTTAAGAATGGAAATTCATTTAGTACAAAAAAATACGACTATTGTATATATATATATTAATAAAAAAAATAAAGACTCCTCCATGTATGATTAAATATTTATTAACATAAAATTTTCTCCCGCATATCTCTAACGAGCGGTGACTGTAGCGGACAAATAAACGCTTATGACGTCATAACACGCCTCTCAATAATACGAACGGGTATTTGACCACAAAACTGATTAATTCGAACGCTATAAATGTATTGTAAAGAGTTCGGACAACAGTCCAGTATGGTTTCCGTAGAATATTTATTAATAATACGATATTTCTGGAAATATGTACTGATTTAGTTCTGCCATGTTTTTCGGTGACGGTATTTTGAGTTACTATAATATCAAGAATTATTATAGAGAACAGTGTTTTATTTGAAAATATGTTTCCGTCGGTTAAGTTTAGGAACTGTGCTTAGATTTTTCCATTTTCTTAAAATAAGCAAAATAAATAAGGTTACGACAGGCATTTGTATATCGAATGTGCTTCGAGGCCGCGGAATCGATTCTATAAAAAGGTGAACTCCCACCCAAAGGAAGTGCAAACTGGATTTATGCATTCAGCTGAAGATGTAGCTTCCTCACGGTCCTTGACTGCTGCACATGGTCTCGACCTGTTAAATCTCATTTTACCTCACCTCTCATCTCTTTGGATGACTGTCTTTTCAACTATAAACCAACTAAAACATTTTCATTTACTTCAGACGATGAATAATATGAATTCTATCGATTAAAAATCCACATATCCTGTCTTATGTTACCGGTCACTGGGTGTTTCAGATTCCGCGGTTGTCTTTTATATAAGAAACATATGATAAGTTACAACGTTAATGGCTTTTGTTATTTGTACGTCTTTGTCATTTGATCATAACTGTTCGGTTTCTCGTCGACATTATAAATTACAAACAAGGAATCAACGAGTAATGACAATACATTAAATTTCATCATCATCAGCATATGGGTGTCCACTGCTGGGCAACGGCCACTTCTCACATGGAGAAGGTTTAAACATTAACCACGCTTGCTCAAGACGGGTTGGCGATTTCAAACTTAAAATTTGAAATTATAAGTCCAGGTTCCCTCACGATGTTTTCCTTCATCGTGTGTCTGTGGTGTCTAAATATTCTTAGAAAGTACACATGACTCGGAAAAATCATATTGGTACTTGCCGGGTTTCGAAACCTAGCCCTCGTGCATGAGAGGCGGGCCCTTAACCACTAGGCCACAACCAATTAAATGTTTGATTATTTCCAATTAAAATAAAGATTATGATCCGTTTCATAATAAATAATTATAATTCATTTCAATAATACAACATTTTAAAACTTCGTATGTATATAGGACCTTGGTTTATTGTCAGTCAAGAAAAGTAAGACAATACAGCTTACCATTAATAAGGTCGCATTGAAAATAAAACAAAATTTAGAGTAAGGGAAGACTTTTTCCTTATACGAGTGTAGCTAAGTATGAAATTCATTAGACTTGTTTTCAGCTTCAAGATGAAGTTGGATAGAAGTTTGTATAATCAAACAGTATAGTCGCTTGTTACGATAATACTTCAAATGAAACATTAGAGTTATGAATTAGGGTACATCCGTTTCCGAATGGGGATTCCTGCATTCGAATCAGTGGACGGAATGCAAGCAAACTTTATCCCCTCCTATACCATTGCGCGGATCATTTTTAAAGCTCGCTCGTGTTATTGATGTTAGATATATATAAATATGACTCTAAGGAAGTAATTTCACGAGGATCTGATTTATACTGGTCTATTCTAAGAGAGATTTCACTTTAATTTCAATATTTCCTTGAACATATATATCCATATATACATTCATATGTTATTTTAAAAAATACTACTTCAAAATAAAAGTCTCCTCGAAATAGACAACATTGATTTAATACAAATAACTAGCGAGATATATATGCAATCATTTTTAATAAATAGTCTTATATGTGAGATATCATAGAATAAAATAATTGACTAGTTATTTAATCCGACTTCCATCGTTTATCAACCTATTATTTCTGCTACATGTACGTTAGTTAATGTCGCTTGAGACTCTATTTGTAGCTTATAATATCTATCACACACGACGTCTATTGTGTTACGGGTGACGGTGTACGTCTTTCTTTAAACGGCCTCAAGCACTTCTATGTTTCAGCATCCCAGTACCCTGGAACCCTCCGATAGTGAGCTGAATGTTCACTCAAGATAAATGTAAAACAAATCTGAATACATGTAACTATTTGTTATATAACAGCGATAATAATTACATTTAAACTGCTGTCAGAATGTCGCGCTGCAATCTGAAATTATCTTTGATGACTGAAACATAGATTATTATTAACAAATATTATTTTTATTATAACAATATATTTATGAATATCTTTGGATTATAAATAAATATAACTTTAAAAGAGAATTAACTATCGTTTTATAGAAGACTTCGATCTTGAAGTGCTTCTTTAATTTGCTTCGTTAAGAGCCAGCGCGCATCTTTCGCTCCGACGTCGAACATCGAAATAAAATAAAATAAAATACATTTCCAACGGCTATGAAATGTTACATATAATCTTACGTAGATATTTTATTCATTGCAAATTAATATTTAGTAAATTTTTACTTTCAGT
Organism: Danaus eresimus; assembly: GCA_018231745.1. Taxonomy (NCBI): domain Eukaryota; kingdom Metazoa; phylum Arthropoda; class Insecta; order Lepidoptera; family Nymphalidae; genus Danaus; species Danaus eresimus. The sequence goes on from DVQP01000134.1 coordinate 29,724, forward strand.
CGATTTATTAGATGATTTCCAGAATTCGTTTGAAAACTCCAATGACTCCGATCAAAAATTGTACAAAGCTTTTATTAGTTCTCTGAAAAAGCTTCTATTTAATTTGTTGCAGTTAATTAAATATTATAATAATTTCTTTTCTAAATTACTACGTGAATTCTGTCTGTAACGTCATAGTGGCTGGAGATCGAAACGCATTGAAATTTACGAGTTGACTGTAATTAAACCGTATCCTAAATTTTGTGCATTTTGTGTATTAAATATATGTGGAAATGATAAATATTTGGGTAGGCTCTGGAGCTTAGCGTTTACCATATAAGAAAATAAAGCTCACCTATTAATTTCTTTACAATATAATTAACCGTAAAATATAGCACTGTACGATATACCCATCCGTAACGTTTTTGAGGCCGTCATGTTAACCGTAAAAATTATTTCCATTTTAGTACGAGTGTATTTTAACCCAAACATGAATTAATTATTATATTATAAATAATCCGTCTATTTATGCGCCTTTTATGAAATCATAAATAAACGGAAGCCTTCCTTCACAGCATACATATTTAAAAACCGATAACAATGACGATTAATATAAAAAGCCAACGGAGATTATTCATGAAACAAAATGTTTGAAAATAAATAAATTACTTGAAATATTATGAGATCTTAGACTTTGGTCACGCATCTGTCATCATCATCATCTGTCCCTGATCACGGTTGCTGTAAAGTAACCGAGACGTCGGGATTATGTAGTTTTTAACAAAAATAAAGCACGCGTAGTTTATCCGAAAGATATTAGTTTCATTTACTTGAAATATTGTTTATGACCAGCCTATTACTTTGATATTGTCTATTCAAATCACCTGGGACAAGGGAGAAATACATGACAAATGATTACGAATAGCTTGCTTTTATTAATAAAAATTAAGTAAAGTTGAAATTATCGGATTAAGAAAGACATTTTACATAAATTAAGAGAACATTAACCCCTAAAAGAGTACGGAATAGATTTAAGATTAATAGCCCTTAGCTAATGAAAGTATTATGCAGCAAATTCTTTAATCACCTATTTTCAAACAATAAAAATAAAAACTTTAAGAACAATGAACAAAATGTAAAAAAAATATTTATTTATAATAATTAAATTCTCATTTTAAAAACCATATTATAACGCATACTTAAAACGTTTTACAGTATCAATATCATAGTTAAGATTAGAGTAGTTTGACATATCGTCTTTTAACTAAACAGTTTCGTATCCGACTTTGGCATAATTTATAGAGTATGTAGATTAAAATTAAATTAAAAAAAAAACAAAATCACAACAGATAATAAATACGCATTCAAATTTAGAATTAACATAAAACGAACCAATAAAAATATAATGTCAACTATACATATAATAATTCACAAAGATGTAGGGCGCGAGTAACGCTAATTGAATATTGATCTTTGCCGATGGGTGTTCAGTTTCAAGTGATCAAATAAATTATAAAATAAATCGAGCGAATCAGAGACGTCACCAGCACTCACCCTCACGAGGGTACTAAATCATCAACACCAATGTCAGATACGAGTTTTGTTGTACCAGGTCTGAAACGACGCTCACGTCACAAGCGGTTTGTTCTCCAATACGTTTTATGATGGACCTATACATAATAATCACTGCCTATTTTAATACGATAAACAATACATATATGGCTAGATTTTAAAAATGTCTACATTATACAAATTATACATATAAGTAGTTTTTTAACAACATTATACAAGTAAGTAGTTTTTTAACCATCCGACATGTTTAATCTAAGTTCCCATTATCACACGCTTACAGTTTTAAAGTCGTAAATCTTCGCACATTATAGCTTTGAATTGATTATAGAAACGGTAAACGATTCGTATGCAGTGACGATGCAGACTTGGTCTGAGGATAGCCAAGTGAAATTTGTCTTCATTCTTTTACGGCTTTTAATCTACAGTAGCGGTCATCAAAGATTGACAAATATCGAAACAATTTTTTTATACCTTCATAATATTATTTATCTTGATATTATATTTAATAAACATTATTTTGGATTATTAGATAAACGTCTTTCTTCTATTCGACAAACTCTAGATTATAATTCTTCTAACAAATAAAAAAGTTGACATTGGCAAAACACACCATGATTCCAGTGCGAATGAAACCATAGTTTAAAAAAATGACGTTGCATTATCATAACCTTGGATATATGTACGTATGTCAAGAAATAAGTCTTCTAAATCAGTCTTCTCTTTGAAATCAATAATATTCCGATATCATGCGGACATCTCAAAGTATTCCACAACACACATATATATATATATAA
>DVQP01000135.1:0-32026 GCA_018231745.1 Danaus eresimus
ATTTACTTTTGTGTAGATTAACGACATTTGTTGAAGATGTCGGGAAAACATGGGCCGTCTAAGAGCATTTAACGAAAACGCTGCCTAAAGTTTTTAAGATATAACAAAATAATATATGGTGGAATTGTGTATCGTGGTCTACAGAAAAGTAAGCGGTGGCATATCTCCATACCTAAGGGATAACGTAGTATATCCATTTTACAACTTTTAAAAATTGGCATTCTTAAAGCATTTCTTTGAAAGCTATTTACATAAATAGGGGAACAAGTCTTATCAAAATAAGTTACTTTGTTTTCAAGCCAACATTAATATCTGTACATTATTTAAACCGTTTAATCGGTAGCATTTGAAAGTTAGCATTATATTAGTTTAATAATTCTCAAAATAGGCAACTTTATATATTTTTAAAGAGACCACGCGAAGCCGGGGCTGGTGCTTAGTAAACATACATAATTTCATTTGTATCATTAAATATAATGAAATATATATTTGGTAAATTTTAAATTGTCAGAATTGAATGTTGAATTGTGTATATTTTTTGTCTCGTAATAATTATTATCTGTGATTTTTTAATTCATAGCGAAGATGTCATGAGGGATTAAATAATAATCAGTTCGGTATTAGTGTCGCAGTCATCACACTAGAGATTAGATTTATACTTGACATTGCGCAATGACGCCATTTTGAATGTCGTTGAAATACTCGTACCGAATTAGGGTACACTAAAACATTTATATTACTTTACATCGGCTAATTAATTTGATAGTTACATATTAAAAATTAAACAATACTTATATTAATATAATTCCTTTTATTCCAGTTTTGAAAATCATTGTGAGGAATCCTTGTAAATTAATAAATAATATAGGCATTATGCGATAAAATCCTAACAGTTGGTTGTCATCTGGATGAAAAACTTCTAGCCGGACTGGTTATGAAAATCCAACGTGGGTTGAACGAGATTTATCGCACGAGTTACTGTATAGGTCGGAAATGTAATGAAGAACGATTACTATATGCTATGATTCTTTCACCAAAACTTTAATGTTTCTCAATGTATATCTTTAATAACTTACGTTGTAGCTTTTTTTTTTTGTATGCGTAAAGACTGAAGCACATAGAACCGTTCAGTTAATTTATATTATGACATACAATATTCACAAGACCAAGAATTTATATTAGTTATAGAACGTATAGAAAATAGTGCAGATTAATTTTAGTTAATAAGTAGCTTTTGTTATAATTTAATTGTTTTATTCATTAAAGTTTAAATTAAAGCATTTTATCTTAATAATTTATATCAGAATTCTACGCCAATTACTAGTATATGAATAACTCACAGCGATCCACACATTTATATTTTCGATCTCGATTTTTGCTTAATTACGTCCAGACTTTAATTTGTCGGGTTCATTGACCACCGAATAAATAATATGAGATAGTAAAATCTAGATTCAACATCATTACAATATTTTTTAAGAGACTCCTATTATTTAATATACTTCTAAATAGAAAGCATTTGTTTTACTTCATAATCTTAGTTTATTTGTAACTAAAGAAATGTCAGTACATTTTAATTATTGTTTATTGAAATATCGAAACTGGATATGAATATTATATTTTGTTCATATAATATTCTCTTAAATGTCTTATACAGGAGCTTCATTTATTGGACATTTTATAGTTTTCTGTAACAATGATACCGTCAGGTAACCGCCGAGTCAATGCTCAAACGTTCGTTCAAACCACGAGGGTGTTAATTTAGTTTTGATAAAGCCTCGACTCTCGTCACCACGGATATCAAATAACGCTTCCGTCAACTGAACGCAGAATTTAAATACTCTTTAGATTTTATTCCCCGACAACGTAAATACATACATCGAACATGAAATTCATATAGAAAAGGCAAATCTTTCTCAATATACATGCACTTTGCTATTGTCTTAAAATGAAGCGTCATATTCAAAAATTAAAGTAAGTTCATAGATTATAAATTTAAAGCATTGTTCAATTTTTACTGCCTAAAGCTTAAGATGGAACCGTAATATTATTGAGGCCTGTAAAAATATATTTCGTATTATTTTCTTTCCATCTGTACATTTCACACTTCAACCTCGTCTGTGTAGAGTCTAACGATTTGTGTGGGTACCCATATACATTACACTTTACAAGATAAATTAACCTTTCAGAGAGACACGAAGATAATTTTTAGCTTGTATTGTGAATTCTATTAATATTTAAATATCCTCGTGGTACATTTAACTTGCTATATATTACAAATTTGTTAAATGAAATGTAATAAGTTAATATATTTTGTAATGTTTGTTGTTCATAGATATTAAAGAAAGAGTCACAATTAGACTGTTCGTTTAATCGTGACGAGTATGTAGTACTAGGATTTTTTACTAAAGTCTGTCAAAACAAATTATTAACTGCTGGTATTTGTGTGAATTAAAACTATTATAAGCAAAAATTTTTTATGTCAAGAAAACTATTGAATGTAAAGTCAGTTTGAAAAATTTTTATATTTTCCGTATATGTACGTTTCTTTTGATGAGGGAAGTGATTGAGAATGTGATATTGCAACGGTATTGTGCATTCAATTCGTTTGGTATTTATTTATTTTTCAGTCGAGTGTCATGGAAAGCTATCAAGAGACGCTAGAGTGTATAAAAATTAAGTGTCCCTTATAGCATTCCTAAGTACAAGGTAATTAGAAGAGTGTATCTGGTTCTAGAATGAAATTAGAAAAACCTGTCACGTATCAGCAACGTCAAACTAGGCAGGACGGCTTGACAGCTTAGTTAATGTGAAACTGTTTTTATGTTACACGATTTATAATAATCGATTTGTCGACTGATACGATACTAATAAAGACGTAGATTTTAATTGAAAACATAAAAATTTACGTTCAACACGTAGTATATAGAGTGTAAACGGTTAAATTTGTGTTATTAACCACAATTTGAAATTAATTTCGTTTGTTACTAATACAATTTTTTTTTTTATTGTTCAATCAGTCAAATTGTAATTCTTCACTCTTACGATCTATCATAGCTAGCTGGTTGTCTAGAAAATTTTAAGAATTGAAGGTGGAAAAATCAGACCATAAAAAAAATATCACTTTCAAAGTATAACTGGAAAAAAGATATTCACAAAGAACACATTAAGCTAAGTTAATTATTCCCAAAGTTGCATTAGATAAAGGATGCTCGCGTCGCGTCGCACCGGTAGAGTCGTCCGATACGTCGTATGTTTAAAACAACACAATAGTTTCTCAATTTAAGTGATTCGTTAGTTTTTGCTACACACCAATGGCCGTGGCTATGTTGATTGGAATCGAAGTTGTAATGGCCTCAGTAATATCATTCCGTTTAGAATACTAAGTTTTTATTAAATCAACAAGTTTAATGATTACCAGGACTTCATTAATCTCTACTTGTTCTTAGGTACAAGAGTTATCTTGATTCCATTCCATTCTATTCAATGCTCATATCTTTGTTCTGATAATTGTTATCTACTCTACACTGCGAGAATTATATTGCGTAACTTTAAAATATTGTCAAAAATTAAATATCTCTTATGACATTTTTCAAGAGTTTTAATTTATGAAAAGCAAATAAGTAATTACCTTAAGTCGAGCTATAATAAAGGAATTTAAGTCAAAATTTCTAAAGTAGCTTCCATTTTAATTACAAATAATGAAAGAGCCACGCTATTTAGGTCCTTATTTATTAGGCGGTTGGAATCTAAATTTATATGACACAGCACAACAACTAATGGTACTACAAATCCTTATGAACCGGGCCCTGGTATTGTCCCTCCGATTTTATTTGTTTCACCGACGCTGCCTTTTTCCTTTTAACGCGGACAATTTTTAAATGGCTTACGTTTGATTCCATTATTGTGTGCCAATCACGCTGAATTACAATGTCCTTTAAGGGCGACCGAACAAAGTAGGAATCTTTATATCGTTACAAATAATTTATTTTGCGTTTTTGCATCAAGCGAACATGTTGTAAGGTTTATTTAGATGGGATTCCGTTGAATCGCTCCTTGAATTCAAACAAGTCGATTTTGACGTACTAACAGATAACAATAAGTATAGCACTCGTTCTTATATACATTATTCATTTACAATTTAGTTCGAATAGTTTGCAATGGAACCAGCTCTGTAATTGGAATGTCTTTTTCGGTATTGAAAGGTGTGCTGAGAAATTTTTTTCACTGTCACAACTATGAATTATACATAAGCTTCCACATTGCTCGTGTTTAACAGTAAATTTATATTATTTATTTAATGGCAATAAACAAAAATGCATGAGAGACATTAACGTGTTAACACATTAACGTTAATGAAAGAATGTTACAAAGAAGCGCTAGAAATCAATTTACTCTGTTCTTAACGTTGATTTTAATCTTCAAAGGGTCAGGCGAAAAAATATTAGCGGTCACATTAAAGTGCCTAATTGAGACGTGAGAGATACAAGTAACACTTTTATAAAACATTTTAAGCACACCGTGTTAGCGAGTATGCAATAAATCTCTATGTGGCCATTCTTATCTCATACTGTGGTAGCCGATAATAGCCTGTGTCAACTTGCTTGAAAATTTAAATATAAACAACTTAAGTACTTTAGTATCAATTTAAAAGGCGGCCGCAGCATTATCTGGCAGTTGTCATATTTCCAAGAGCCGATAGCGCGTACTTATTATATCTTGAGATATTTAATATTGTTTGAATAAGAAAGCTTCAATATATAAATAGCTCATTCCTATACTTATTTTGTAATGTGGTATTTTAATTTTGAGCATCATTTTTGTTGTTAATACATATACTCACATTCATAAAGTTGGTCATGTTTAAAGTCACTCGAATAAATTGTATTAATAATTAGGAAGCCATAACTCTTATTGACTCGATAAAATACTAAAATAATTCATATCAATGAAGACAACAGGAAAATGTGTAAAATTACTAATATTTAAAAGTTTTTTGTTTTATCCCTTAACTTCTTTATAATAAAGTCCGAAATCGATTGACCCGCTTTACTTCTGCAAGCCCAACCATTTATCTTCTCTTTACACTCAGACGCAATTAATCAGGAGGCGTTGTCACATGCATACTGCTCCTAAGGTTCAAAAACACCGTAAAATACTTTCAAACGACATTAAACTTAAAATCAATCAGTTTGGTTGCAATTTGCTTTGAAAATTACTTGCGACTTTAATAGCTGTGCCCCTGATGATACAGCACAGTGTGATAAAGAGAAAAAGATGATTTCGAGCTAATTATCGACAATGTACCGATTTTTTTGCGACCACTTAACACCTCCTCTGTCAAATTGTTTTATTTTCGATGCAATCTTACTTAGAAATGCCATCGTGCTATTGGAAAGGCCATAAAGGCTTTACTTATCACACAGATTCCTTTTCTGGCACACTTAAGTTTGAATTATTTTATTTGGCAGAAGTGTGAAATGCTACTATAAGTTTTTATTGGCTTGTTATCTTACTTCAAAAAACCTCATTTCATTAAGCATGAAGAAAAAATGTATGAATGTCTTCTCATATCATGTTGTTTCCGTTAACTATGGATATTTTAATAATTTGCCATAAAAAATCTATTATAACATTATTTGATGAAACTTAAATTTAAGAACATAACTTGTTAATTAATAAGAGAATAAACTAAACGCTTGCTGTCTTCTCAATGCTATTATATCAGCGACCGCACAGAAAACTTGTCAATTTCATATAAAATAACCTTTATTAATTACGATTCTTATCTGGATAGCACTTGGACAATTATTTGTGTATTTGTAAAGGAAATTGAAAAGTGATAGCTTGCACCTTCATTAATATGCGTAGGAATGTAACTCTAAGTTATCACGATATAAGGATCAAAATTCATGGATGGGATAAATAATGTCTTGCGAATTGTACATAATGTTAATAGTATGGCGGTATTATTATCATATTTCATTCATTGAATCGTATGTTGCAGCAAATTAATACTACAAATATTATATTAATAATTTGTTTTAGAAAAACAGTCGGTAATGCTATTTCTGGGAGCAAATAAATTTAATATACCGTTTAAAAATGTTCTAATTAATTTAACAGCTGGACACAATATTTTGTCATTATTTTCATCGCTGATACTAAAAAAAATCTCTCATTTCCAGATGTCAGCGATTGATCCTGACTGTGGCGTAAACGCTATTGTCAACTACACTCTGGGAGATTTTCTGGCACGCCAGTTTTATATCAAAGCTGATTCAGGAGAGCTTTGTGTATCAGCTCCACTGGACTATGAGGCAAATTCAGACTATGAGTTTCCTGTTATTGCCAGTGACAGAGGTAAGTGTGCTTAAGAAATATATTATTCTATTAGCGTTATAGAGACAAATTTAGTTTCATTCTATTGGATAAGCTGCAGTGTTCTCGTCACCTGTCATTCTAATACCATCAAAGTATTAAGTAGGAACAATTACCGCTGTGGAGTTTTTTTTCTTCCCATTCATTATCAATTGGAAGCAATAAGTTTAACAGTGACAGTATAGCTATGCATATATAGTATGAAATAAAGCACCGGCGAAATGCCAGGGGAATAAATTCCAAAAGTGTCGGCTCTTGTCCTGCCGCTGATTTATGGAACGAGTATATTGAACTATTACTATAGGTTTTTATTTCGAACGGCGGCTGTCAGTGCAAAGGATTTTCGGTAGTAGTTTTAGGCATCCGATAATGAAAATTCTTTAAAGTAATTATTTTTTTGGTGTATTTAGAAAAAACTATGTTTGAATGTTGTCAGGTTCAGAAGATAAATATAAGTATCAAGAAAATGTATTTGTGAGATCAAATTTCTTATACTTTCTGTTAAACAGAATATCGATTATCAAAATTTTATTACATTAATTATATGATAAAACTGTTCTTAAGAGGTATTCCAAGAAACAGACGTGTATATTTTTATTATGCACCACAATGTACAAACCTCACCTGAGCACGGCGAACATCATTTTATTATCACAAACATGTAACGAAAACGCGTTGACATCCGTATAAATCAACCGCCTGTCAATTAAACATAGCATTACAACAATACACAGACAATCAAGAGACCAATTATTTATTTATTCGCAGGGGGCCTGTCCACGACCGCAATGGTGAAGATTCAACTCCTCGATATAAACGACAATGTTCCGGCCTTCACTGTGAAAGATTACAACGTCTCTCTGAAAGAGGGAAGGATATCTAGCAACGAGCCTATAGTGGCTGTAACAGCCGATGATGCTGATTCGGGCAGATTCGGGACCGTCACGTACAGAATAGTCAACGGGAACGACAATGATGTATTCAGAATAGATAGAAGTACCGGAGAGATATTTGTAACAAAACCTTCGTTGATACAAGCAAGTGGAAAGTTTGATTTAGAGATATCAGCAACAGACGGAGGCGGATTAGCAGCACCACAAGGAGCCACCGTCCGCGTTAATGTTATCCCAGCTGGAGTAGGATCAGCGTTGTTTGATAAACCCAGATATAATTTCCGCGTGCGAGAAGATGTTAGAAGTGGAACGATCGTAGGAAATCTTAAGGCCACGGCTGGCGGTAAGTTATATAATTATATTTCAAACAGAAGCTGTTTTTCTCCCTTATAAAAAAATAAAGTTAAGTCATACATATTATGGTATTACCAAAATATTGAGGTACACTAATTATCACGTCGAAACATAAAGGTTGCAGTGGCTGAATCTAGAAATAGATAGACAAAAATATGCAGCACCTTCTCCATAAAAATTACAAACGATTTAATGCATTTGAATGATAGAACATATTGTGATGAAAGATGAAATAAGATACAATTATTTCGTTAAATATTACAGACACAATACAGAAAGATAAGATTCTAACAATGGAAAGTCTGTAAGCAAACAACTCCGACGTTTGGCATTACGTACAAAGAATATCACTTAGGGTCCTAGTAAATATTAATGTTTGAAAACAGTTCACTACCGTGGAATCGAGTTAGATAAAGTTCCATTTTGGCCAACAGATTTATCAACACTGGTTCTATTTACGATTTTAAGTGAGAAACGATAAAAGTATGCCACTTTCATGTACTTTTCGTTATATGTTAATTATACATAAAAACGTTAAGCAGAAAAAAAAACAACATAAATAACTGTTTATAAAAAATTGTAATGAATTCAAATGTATAATACAAGAAAAATAATAAAAACATTTAGTTGTTTACACACTATCCATACGAGTAAGATATTACAATCGCAAATTAATAAGCTCGACATCTTTACTCTAGACCAGGGTCTTGAAAACATCTGTGCATAAAACACGTAAGCACCATTGTCTAAGTACACTCACGACCGGGTGATGGGCAGCCGTCCTTATCCACGCTCATACTATTCTTATATGACTCTTTATACTTTCTAATCCCGGAATAACTTTGAATCGTAATCACCTATACTTTGGAGGATATAAATATATTGAAATAACGATATTTGTATGCTTTACGTACCTCACATTTAGTATGTGGTCGATTTTAACCGATAAAATTTTTCGTTTGGTAAAAAATGTCCGAACATTTGAGACAATCCGATTGGCCAGTATGAATGTGGTATTACATTAAGTTCTGTGCAATCATTTACTTTTTTAAAATGTGTTTTACGTATCTGTAAAATTGTAAGGTATGCGAGAAATTGTTGGTGTTTTGTTATTACATGAACCAGGAACGTGTTCAACTTAAAGGTCTCACTTGAACTTAAATTTGGAACTTTAAAAAGGTGGTCACAATTTACAGAGTATATTACAATATAAATAAAATATATACGGGTATCCTAAACGTATAAAAGTGTCTGTTAAGTTTTTATTCATCTTGTAGAATTTCGTTTTATGTTTCAATGATTACATAATATTAACTTTTATTTTATATATTCTCTGATTTATGTTGAGCAATTAGCACATGTTTTGTTGAGTTTCAATTACATGTCACACAAAACAGAACAACCGTATCTTATAAAATAAAATAGCAAGGACTGTTGTGGTTCAAATATTTTCAGAAATAAATGTATAAATTAATGTCAAAAATAATGTAATTATAATAATTTAAATTTAAATACCAAAATTAACATATTACAAAAGAATTTACAAATGATTGCTTTCGGTTGGAAGTAAAGTTATCTTGTGCGAGACCACGTTTATTCTGTTGCGAGTCGGTGCACTGTAAATCACTGAATTGCGAGCTCCGTTATAAGTTGAGCACTTGTCTATGGGAATTCTATGGCTAGGCCTTTGTAGATGGCGTTTCAGATTCAAAGTTAAAGTGGCAAGATTCGGGCACTTTTCTTTCAATAAGTTAGTGTCTCAGTCCATCTTAAGTAGGTGTCTTAAAATATCGTATATGCGACTAACGTGTCATTAAAAAGTACAAAATAACAGATCTTATTTTTATTTATTTTTTTAATAATATAATAAAAAAACAATTAACATAAACACAAAAATTTGTTAGTAACATTAAAAAAAAACTTATAAAACTACTTTTATATTGTTATTGCTACTGCATCCCAATAGAGATAGAGCAGCAATGATTTAAGAAGATATACTTAAGACGTTGTTGGTGGTTATTGCATATGTATTTTAGACAATGACTAGAATAAAACAGCTTCTAGGTATACTATCTTTGAAATCACCATTTCCTCTTCTCCATTTTCCACGACTGCCTAGTAACTTATTTTGTGATATTAAATACCAACAAGCGATTATATATTATATGTACTCGAATGCAAATCTTGTGTGGCACAGTGGTATCAATAAATTGTTAAGCAATTAACCCTCGATCAGAGGCAGCGGTATTGCAAATCAAAATCTTTAGATTGAGAAGATACCGCTTAAAAATTATCCAGCATTGTATGGTTTGCGTTTGGTGCAAAGTGAGAGAAGTCACGTTTTTCTAATGTATTCTGTATATAAACTAAGCGTGTACTAAATCGTTCTCAAGTCTTGAGACTTATACCTTTAAACGTTTTCTGGTTCGATTCCGTGAAATGGAATATATGATTATGTATATCTATAATTAAAATTAGTTAGAATTAAAGAAAATATCTCGAGGGACTTGATTATCTCACTAGAAATTATAAGGTTTGTAGCACACTAAGCCGTATTTTAGTTTTATCATGGTAAAGATGTTGCCTAGTAACCTGTTTTAAGGGCTGTTATTTAATATTGTTTTATTATTATTCTCAGAGCAGTATATTTTATGTTAATTAATCGCTACATTTTACAACTTAGCACCTAAACAAGGACGGACAGAGAAGCTCAAAGTTTAATTAGAAAGAGCACCATAATATTAAACACCAATGGCCAAACGCACGCCCCCATAGGATTTATAGCCAACTTGCCTCGAGATAAACATCCATTAATTAAAAAAATATAATTTAATGAGACCAGACATGTTTAAAATGTGATTGCCTGACTCCGGAACCAATTTGTTTCGATGTTGCTTTTAGGAGTTACGAGTTACACGGACACACATACAATTATATATTTTAAGGAGGACAGTTTAGTAATATTATTGGTTTCGAATAAAAATAATCTTTACACAATCCTCTTTGTAGTGAATTGTTTAATTAATGATTATAAAAGAAATATACAGAATGACATACATTTAAATTATAACGAAGTAACATTAAAATATGTCTTGACACACAAACAACATTTGTAAGACTATAATATTAAGAATACAAAAAACAAGTTCGACCAATTGTAATTTATCATCACATAATAAAATGAGATTTTCTAAAGTTACGTAATAAAAGGGTTAATAAACACGCGTGTGGTCCGACAGCTAACATTTAATCGATATTAGATTAGAAACACCTACAGTTACGAGATAACGATTGTATATCTGTAAGATGATGTATCCAATATTTGAATCACGTAAAACAAAATAAAAACAAGAGGCAAACTATCAGAAAATTAAGATGGTCTATACTGGAAAATAGATAAAGACATTGCAAAGATAGAGCAGGGAACGTTCGCGTAAGTATATATGCCTTGTTTATAAATCATTTTAGGGGTTAAAAGTCAAAGCAAACTCAGTGCGTTATTACTAAATGCAAATCTTGGGAATGATTACAAAATGCCACGGAAAATACAGTATTAGCTACTTCGTAACAAATGAATGTCTAGTTACTTATTAACGACGTTACTATTCTACGTTTTGTGTGTTAATCATCTGATATCTAAGAGTATTCCCTATTTATTTTTATTCGTACTCATAGGAATGAGAAAATAATTGCTTTTTTTGTATAAAATACAGATTGTTTTATAATTTATCTAAGATTCTAACCGAAAATATGAAGTCTAATAATGAACGGTTTTTTTCATTTATCGAAAAATTAAAATGTGGTTCACGCTTTCTTGCAAAGCAACACGACTGAAAATTTGAAATTCAATCCCAAGAAATCCAAGGATACACCCGCGGAGTCGAAAGCGCTTGGTGCAGCCGAATAAATACAACCTCCAACCGAGGTCGACAAACCGAATCCTGGCGACAGTTTTTGCGAGGATGTTTCTATACTTCTTTTTTGAAGCCAGCCACAATTATTTTCAAGTTTTTTCCCAACGTTATTTGGATGGACTGCAAGTGAAATTGTTTACACGATTTATGTGTTAAAATCTTAAGCGATTAAGTGTTTATTTGCAAAGTCCATGATGGCACCCGTTGCTCATGGTTATACTTAAATTATTATCACAAAATTTTACTTTTTACCGTTTCAATTCCTTACCCATCAACTGCTTTATTTATGTTAGTATTTCTTCTATTAAATTCTTCAGAATGTAATGAAATTTTTATTTTATTACAACCAAACCTGTTTTTATAAGTCTTATTTTTAAAAAGATTTGACATTTCTTTACTTCTCAATACTTTTTAATTAATTTGAATGAACATAGAGATGTCGTGACTGATATTTGTCACATGAGCCAGCTCTCTCCCTTTAGAGATAATCATTCAGATAATTAATTCATTAAACTCAAATCGAGAATCAAATAATTCGCATAGGCGATCTTTACAACTCTTAATTGATGCCAAATGTAGCCTCGTGAGCGAGATAATCGCGGTGCCACTAAAGATTTCAATTTAGAAGGGTATTTCTGAATATATTTTGAAACAGGGCAAGTAAGCCACTTTGTGTATTTAGCTAATGAATTAAGACCTACACAAAGGTTACAAACACCTGTCCGAAGCACAACATAGCTGATTCAGAAGAGATAGCATAAATGTTTTCCCATAAGGTTTGCACTAAAATTTCCAAAAAATACTTTCTTTTTGAAAATGTAACAATTGAATTTTCAAGATAAGTAACTTTAAAATTCATATGCTTTTTTATTTTTTATATATTTTTATAATTTAAGTTTAATATTTTTCTGTATCGCTTACGAACGTACATACTATACGCGTTATTATCTTTGACCTTCTAATAAACCAAGAAAGCAGTAAATTGACTATTCAAAAAGGAGCACAACGTAACAGTCGGTTCTTAAAATCTTCGAAATAAAACAATCGCATCAGGCTCTATAAAGAGCTAAAGGACAAAAGGAGGTCGCGGGAGTGCCGCAGGGGGGAGCTCTCGGACCAGTTACAGAAACAAAGACTGCTGGGCATGTCGCCGAATAAAACCGTATATCAATCTCATTGCGTCAACTGTCCTGCCGAAAACGACCGACGAAAAAACGCATCCGCAAAAAGAAAACCAGAAAAAAATATACGACAATGAATCGCTTACACTGTGAGAAGTGCCAATTAAAATTTGATAGCTATAAAGCGGTATTCTCATGTCGCTCAGCTTCTGGAAATAGATTTTCTGAATTTATGTATTTTTGGGAATATTATATTATCTTTAGAGTCGATATTGTTTTTCACATAAAATCATTTTAAAATATTTTCTATTCGTTCTAAATATATTCACGAGAATGTAAACGTTAAACGTTCGTTTAGTAACCACCGTAAGTTCTAAGGTAATATTTTAAGGACCTTTCGACCTTGTGAGACTAGATCGCTCTGAGATAATACATTTCTATCGCCGCGTCGCCTTGCTTAAACAAGACATAAATGTTCGTAAGATAAAGTATTACAGGCTATCTGAAGTTGAAAGTAAAACTATATTACATACGTATTTATAGCTTTCTTAGTTTGATAGTCAAGGTGCATTGAGATATATCAAATTATTGTTCACTAACATTGTTTACATCAGGCTATATAAAGAACTATTATTATTTGAAAGATTTTATTTCATTCTCAGTATTTTATTCTAATCTTATTGAACTTATGAAACATTTTAATATGATAAAGTTACCGTCTGTAATGCTTACATAAAAAAATACTTTATAAGTTTCACACGTATATCACTGCGTCACAAATAAAATTTCTCACTACCTGTCTGGTTAATTATGTGATAACAATCAAAGCGATTGTTTTTAAATATTTGTTGATCTGTCATTGTCTCGTGTCTGAAATCTAAGTAAGTAATTATCGGCGTGTATCGAATGTACGATATAACCTGTTTCATGCAACATTGTTGGTGCATACCTTGATCACTTAGAAGCTGCTATTGATTCCTTTACAAATTTAATGATGACATTGATTATGTTCTTTACGAAATAAAAAAACAATGAATCGTTATAAAATTATTATTTTCTTTACCGCTACTTTATAAATATGAATAAATAAAATGTCAAACATGTAATTAATAGTTGTTTTAAGAACTCAGATCTAAATTTCATTTTCCTTCATAGTGATTCCTAAAGCAATGCTTATTTTACTATATTTGTTTTAGGCAAACAACTAGTGCGCTATAGCATTATATCAGGTGATATTGACAGTCACTTCACTATAGAAACACATACAGGGGCCATTAGGACTTCAAAGTCATTAGATCGGGAGACAACATCGTCCTACTTATTAAATGTTAGAGCTGCCACAGGAAACCCGCCAAGCTATGATCAGACTCAGGTAAACTAATTATACTGTACCCTATATAATAATTATGAACTGTCGTTACTAAAAAGTAATTTTTTTGGACGTAGGTACAAATTACGTTAGAAGACGTTAATGATAACGTACCGGAATTTGGCACTTCGTCTGTTAGAGTGTCAGTGGCAGAATCAGCACAAATTGGTTCTATTGTGTATGCTGCAAGGGCAACAGATGAAGATGAAGGAAAAAATGGAATGATTACCTACCAACTGGTGTCAGCCACAGGGCCCGCTAATACTTTTGCTGTAAACTCACAACATGGATTGGTTACATTGTTAAGGTATTTAGTTTTAAGTAATATTTTTTATTGATTTATATTATTATTTAATAAGTTACAATATATATATATATATTTCGTTTGTTTTATTAAAACGTGTTATATTTTTGTTGCAGATTATTGGATTATGAATATCTTGTCCGTCACACAGTGATAATATTAGCTCAAGACAGTGGAAATCCTCAGCTCAGTTCTAACCTGACTCTTGTCGTTGATGTCCAAGACATTAATGACAACAGCCCAGTTTTTGAGCACGACACCTATACTGCTAATGTCTTAGAATCGGATGCTGTAAAAACTAAGGTATGAATTTCTCAACCACAGATTCGAAACAGTATATCTACATACATATGTATTGTATATATTTGTGTTTTGTTAAATTATATGTAAGTCAACTTCGTTTATGAATGGTATTTAATATACTTAAGATAAGGGGTGTGAGCGCCTAATAATAAGGCTTTTTTTTCCTCAACAAGTGAGAGAGATTTATTTTAGTCGTTATTTAATCATTTACAATACAAATAGAAGTTACATAATTTCTTGTTGGACCATTCTATTCAATATTAGTTTTATATGTTGCGAATACAGGCCATATTCCCATATACATATGTGTTAATATTTAAAATTTATATCAATATAAAATAAAAAAAAATCATTTCAGATATTAGAAATACAAGCTATAGACAAGGATACTGGTAACAATGCTCGCATAACCTATCGCGTGGTATCAGACAATAATACAAACGAAGAGCATTTCAGAGTCCAACCGAGTACGGGTTGGGTTTACCTCGCTAAGGCACTCGATAGAGAGTCGATAGCTAAACACAAAATGACAATAATAGCAACAGACAATGGTATCCCACCGCTGTCAGCGACTGCAAGCCTTATTGTCAATGTTGTGGATGCTAATGATAATGATCCAGCATTCTCACAGGCTTCTTATGAATTTCTCGTTGAGGAAAATCAAAAAGTTGGTGCTTTCGTTGGAAAAATCTCTGCTACTGACGCTGATATAGGGGACAATGCTGTTATTAAATACAGCCTGTTTCCTTCTAATACCAGTTTCCTGGTCAATCCCTCTACAGGTATTTATAATTTAATTCTATAAAATTGGATTCACACTCAATAGTAAAGTGAGATATATTTTTTGGAGTGTTGGTCACTTCGTTTATACTTTTTAAATTGTCTGTTATACATCATGGCCATTATCATAATTGCCACTAGTGCAGAACGATTTATTTAACAACATTTGACTTTAAAACAATGAAATTTAACGTGATTTTATCGAGTCGAGCATCCTCACTAGTATTTGATCTCTGGAAGAATTATCCCTGCCGCTAACCACTCAGCTTTGTTTACGCTGTCGGTGCCTTTGAAAATTAAAACCCGAAGTATGTTGTGACTTAAGACTCATCGACTAAATAAATATACTTGAACAAACAAAACTGCATTAATACCTGCACAATTTAAAGAAATAGGGAGCAGTCTATAGTTATTGTTTGTAGAACTTTTCATGAACGTTTAAATTACCATTTTATTTCTCCTTTTTTTGTTGATATATACTATATAGAACCAATTTATTTTAAATGTATCTGATCCCATTAGACGTGAAAATTTATTTAGTATATAAAGCGGGGGCCTGATCATGAGACTTCATGGCCGGTTTACGATTGAAATCTGAATTTCGATATGGAGCAATAAAAGATGGGGGTAGTTATCGCCTTAACTGACTGATCAATGGTGCGGTGTTCCATCTCAATTTGGCTTATCAGAGATCGACACCCCGAAGCTAGTTAGCGCATCTTTAGCGACCCAGCTCCAACTGGGAATAAATCATTGCCAATGACAACTGTATGCAGTCGGTCCTACTGATAGGGAATTCAGATTTCAACAGGTGCTTTTTCGGCGGGCGACCTCTTATGTACATAATCGCTCCTGACTTGTTTGTTTTATACGTCGTCGGCACTTTAAAGATGGTATTTGACGGAGAATTTAGACACTTAAATCAATTGCTAGTGCCAATTATTTGGCAATTTCAACATTGAGGTCATAAATTAAGATTCTTCGCTAAAATCACGTAAATATAAATTTTAATGCTATCAAGAAGATGTTATTTCTCATAGTAAAAACATAAAATGTATTTCTATTCACATTAATTCAATAAACTTGACATGTTATTTATACAAGATAACTTTCGATAGTTTATCATGATGACTATTTACTACATTTTATAAACAGTATCCGCAGTTGATTTATAAGCCTTCAGGGACATGTTTAAATATAAAACAATAAATGCAATTTATATTTTTATGTTGACTTCTTATACATATACCCATTACACGAGACAGCGACTATGAATTAATGAGTGTCAATTTAAAGTTATAAATGTCGCTGCATGCACATTTGCCGTGACCCGCCATTAACTATTATTAAAATATTGCTATGTAGGAGCCTCGCCATTCTCTTATGAGTTTTATTACGCTCCCCACCCCGCCCGATACTGTCGTCGACTGTTTGTTCATGTTATAAATATATCTAGAGAACCCTCAGTTTTTTTACAATTAGGCCAATGTATATAAACTTTTTTTCCAAAACAAATCTTAGTTAAGTATGTAGATGATAGCCGTCTACGAATATATGAAGTACTTGCTTGTGGAAATGAAAATTATCAAATAACATGCTCCCATAAAAAGTTATTGATATGTGTAATATTAAAAGACTAAAATTTAAAAACATATAATTTCATGTATCCGACTATAAAATACATTCTTATGTTATATTATTGATACCGAAACTTGGATTCATTGTTTGCTCAGGGAAAATTACTTTTTCCCGGGGCTCGCATCGTCATTGCTCATTACGAGGGCCCAGACACATCTTATTATCCTCTGACAGTTTTCATCCGTCTCTGGAAATAACTGCTCACGTTCGAACAGAATAAAGATTGATTTTCTATACGATACACAAATTCACAATGATCGCCCTTCCCATTTTCTGTCACGAAGATTTAAGGTTCCTAATAAGGAATGCATGAATCATAAGTATTCAATTCATATTGAACGATCTTTTTATTAATAACGAATTTTAGATTTTTTAGATGTCTAGTAATTTTATGATCTTAAAAAAACTGTTGTGACTAAATATAATCAAAATATTTTTAATTTTAACCAAGATGTCATTTTTGTTGCAGGTGTTATTACAGCGAAAGAAGTTTTAGATAGAGAATATAAAAATACTTATTTATTGTTTGCTGAAGCAAAAGATCAGGGGACACTGCCCAAGTCGGTTCGTGTCCCAGTGACGATTAAAGTAACAGATGTTAATGACAATTCTCCTGAAATAATAGATCCAAGAGAAGATGTAGTTAGTGTAAGGGAAGAACAACAACCAGGTGCAGAAGTTGCCAGAGTGAAAGCTATAGATAGAGACAACGGTGTTAATGCCTCTGTAATATACTCTATTTTAAACGAAAGGGACATGGATGGATCTGGAGTATTCGTTATTGATTCAAATACAGGTGTTATAAAAACAATCACTGGTAAGAAAAAATAATGTATTTCAGTTAAAAATAAACTCATGCTGAATCAGTTTCTTAACATTATGTGTGTTTTAGTATTGGACCATGAAGAAAGATCAATTTATCGACTAACTGTAGCAGCAACAGACGGTGGAAATCCACCAAGGCAAACAATAAGACAGTTAAAAGTTGAAGTTTTAGACTTGAATGATAATCGTCCAACATTTACAAGCTCCAGTTTGACTTTTAAGGTTAATATTTATCTTTTTTATCACTTATATCTATACTTATACACGTATTAAGAAGAAAACTCATAAATAAAATAATTATTTTACAGGTAAGGGAAGATGCTAAAGTCGGCCATGTCGTAGGTAAAGTTGTATGCTGTGATAG
Organism: Danaus eresimus; assembly: GCA_018231745.1. Lineage (NCBI taxonomy): Eukaryota > Metazoa > Arthropoda > Insecta > Lepidoptera > Nymphalidae > Danaus > Danaus eresimus. The sequence goes on from DVQP01000135.1 coordinate 18,247, forward strand.
CGACATAAACGACAACATTATTAGCAATGATGAAGGAAAACAGATATCATATTTACTTATGCCTCTCACATCTGACCACTTACCCGGCACCTTTGAAATAGATAGAAGAACTGGTTCTTTGGTCGTTGCGAGGCAATTAGACAGAGAAATACAGGATGAATATAGACTCGAAGTGAGAGCTTTAGATACATCGGCTACAAATAATCCTCAAAGTAGTGCTGTAGCAATACGGATCGAAATAGTCGACGTTAATGATAATGCTCCAGAGTGGCACGAGGACCCCATAAACATAGATGTATCAGAGATAACAAATGTTGGTTCTACTATTTACAATTTTTCCGCAAAAGATGCTGATTCGGGTTCAAATGGAGAACTGAATTTTCATATAATTTCATCACAGCCCGCTTCAAATAATATTTTCAACTTAGATTCCCTTACTGGCACCCTTACTTTAAATTCTCATCTCGATTTCGAGGTATTAAAAGAATATTGGTTGGTTGTTGAAGCTACAGACCTTGCCACTAACATTTCTGAAAGATTAGTTACTTCTGCGACGGTACATATTTCTGTTCTGGATGCTAATGACAACACTCCTACCTTTGTATCGGCGAATACAGTATCGGTAACATTAAACACTTTATCCGGTACCCTTTATCAAGCTTTGGCGGTTGATAGTGATTCCGGGGAGAATGGAAGACTTTCGTATTACATATCTGGAGGCAACGACTATGCTTATTTCTCTATGGAGTATGATACAGGAAAATTGACCTTGACAAACAAATTTTCTTCTGATATATCAAAGGTGAGGCCTGGAGCTTATAAGCTTAATCTGACAGCATCTGATCATGGGGTCCCTTTCCCAAGACAAAGCCACATGACTTTGTTATTAAATCTACAAGAATCAACGAATGTCCCACCGAGATTTACTGATTCCTATTATAGAGCTAATATCAGTGAAGACATACGTCCCGGTAGTTTTGTAACAAGGCTTTCAGCTAAATCATCTCGAGGAAATACAGGTAAAAGATTATCAAAATATATTTTATTAAGTAATTGATTTATTCATAACAAGTCTTTAAGAATGTTACTAATAAATAAATTGTTGTAGGTGCCCTAAATTTTATGATACCATCCAGTATGGCTGGAGATAAGTTTTCAATCGACGAACGCCTTGGTACTGTTACTGTTAAAACTAAAATAGACAGAGAAGAAGCGGATCAATATATATTTCCAGTGTATGTAACTGATTCGAGTAGTTTTCAATCGACATCCAATTTTGATGTCGCTACCGTGTCTGTGAATGTATTGGATGTTAATGATAACTCGCCGACATTCAAAATTGGCTCTTGTTATACTTTAACTGTACCAGAAAACAATGAACCAGAAGTAGTACATACTGTGACAGCTACAGACAAAGATATAGGAGCTAATGGCGTTATCACGTACAGCATCTCATCTGGTAACAATGGAAATAAATTCACAATTGATGCTACAACCGGGAAACTAACAGCCAAAACGTTAGATCGAGAAACACAGGCAAAATATGATTTAACTATTGTCGCGTATGATCATGGCTCTCCAGTGGCCTTACAAGGGGCTTGCAATTTAACAATTATGGTAGAAGATCAAAATGACAATGATCCCGTATTTGATACTGGTCATTATTCCGCCACTATTCCTGAAGATGCACCAATCGATACATCTATTATAAAAGTTAGAGCGACGGATGCTGATTTGGGATTTAATAAACGCATTGTCTATTCTCTTGCTAATGAGAGTCAAGGATTATTTAGGATTGACAATAAAAGTGGCGTAATTTATACCACAGGGTAAGTTCTTGTTTAAGCATATAATTTTATTTAAAAATAAGCTTATTTACCAGCCGTTCAAAACATTTTTATTACTGAATTATTAAAGCTTATTAACAAATATATATTATTTTTCAGTTTTTTTGACAGGGAGAAAACAAGCATTTATCATTTTGAAGCTGTTGCCACCGATCAAGGACGCTATATAGCTCGATCACAAAGAGTTTCGGTAGAAGTAATAATTATCGATGTAAATGATAACAAACCAATATTCACCAAATATCCTTTTAGAGAACAAATGGCAACGTTAACTCCACCCGGTCAAAGTTTATTGCGAGTTTCTGCAACTGACAATGATATAGGAATTAATGCCGAAATACTTTATGAACTCTTGGATACATCCAGCAATAAATTTAGGATAAATCCAACAACAGGAATTTTGACTGCAACACAAAGTCTAGCCAGTGAAAATGGTAAACTTATACATCTTAAAGTAATGGCTAAAGATAAAGGAAGTCCACCCCAGAGTTCTGTAGGTCTCATAGAGATTAGAGTTGGAGATTATAATGATCAGAATCCAAGCTTGACCTTTCAAAATAATACATATAACATAACGCTAGAAGAAGGTTCGGCTTACGGAAAGGAAGTTTTACAAGTAACAGCGTTACGCAGTGACGGTAGGCGTCAAAGGATTATTTATGAATTCGGCAATGGTAATGATCAGTACGAGTTTGAAATCGACTCTAACACTGGTGTCATAAGAGTAAATAATTCTGCTAATCTAGATTACGAATCTTATCCGGGACCAACTAGGAAACTTGTAGTGGTTGCTCGAACAGAAGGTTCTCCTGCCTTATATGGGTACTGCCAAGTAATAGTAAATCTTTTGGATCAAAACGACCACGCGCCAAGATTTACACAGCAACAATATATAGCAAATGTACTTGAAGGAAATACAAAAGGTGAATTTGTGGTACAACTATCAGCAAAAGACGGGGATCGAGGAGCAAATGCTCGCATACTTTATCATATTGTTGACGGAAATCATGATAACGCATTTATAATTGAACCTGCTTTCTCGAGTTCAGTTAAAACAAACATCGTTTTGGATCGTGAAATCCGCGAGACCTATAAGCTAACTGTCATAGCGACGGACGAAGGGAACCCTCAAATGACCGGTACCGCCACTCTACGAATCAACGTTGTGGATATAAATGACAATCAACCAACATTCCCACCGCCAAATGTCATTTCTGTATCGGAAGGTTTGTTTTAGTTTTCTTACCTACTTTATTATTCGTCTTTAAATTGCTATAGGGCGGCCTATCGATATTTCGATATAAATTGGTAGAACAAAAAGCGTTTTACAAAGAGAGAGGCATTTTACATAATTTGTATTCCCGACTCCGCGGCTGCCTTACATTGCGACTTTTTGATTCCAACGCCGAGATTAAATAAAAGAGACTCCTTTAGGATCAATATTTATTGGACGGTATTACATTTTTTTCGAGTGCATGTTTCACCAGTGCCTCCCGACCAACGGTTCCCTCTCTTTTTGTTTCTTTGTTTTTATATCATTGTACTGCCGTCGAGTTTTATTTTAAAGAATTTTATTTTGTGAATCTTTAAAGTGGCAGCGGAGCGTCTGCGTGTATAACTTTTTTATTTACTTTGTTGTTCTTTTACAGGAACGGAAGTCGGCTCGGTGCTTACATCTGTTACAGCAAACGATGTTGACACATACCCAGCTCTAAAGTATGCAATTGTTGATGGTGATAACACTTTTTCTATAGATAGATATAGCGGAAAGATTGTTTTGAATAGGCCACTAGATTACGAGAACAAAAAAGTATATGAAGTCAATATAAGCGCTTCGGATAGCGAGCACGTCGCTAGAACTACGCTGACAATAAAAGTAACCGATATTAACGATAACACGCCCGTTTTTGATGACATCACCTACAATAGAGTTTTACCAGGTAATTATGAATTAAATACTATTTCAAAAATGACATAGATTTACAACTGTATATAAGTATATCAAAATTTTATATAAACTAATTAAAGTTAGAACTATATTCAAAAATTTATTTAAAAACAATAAGTTGAACATTCTCGTCGTATAAAATATATGACAAGCAATACGTTTATTTTTTTACAGAAGGCAGCGGAATCCTAGAGATAGGTTGCGTTAACGCAAAAGATATAGACAGTGAAGAGAATGGCAAGATTACTTACAGTATTCTTGATCCAAGTCCTGGTTATTATATTGATGCTGAGACCGGAATTTTATTTGTCAATTATAGTGCCTTACCAGGAAGCAAGAGGGACAAGCAAATAGCTGTTATAGCCACAGACCGCGGCAAGCCTAACCGAAGCGCTGTTGCATCGTTTCGAATAAGTACTGGGGCTTCATCCGAAATCAAACCATTTATCGCACAGGATACATACAGGTATTTTCTAAAATATTATTTCAGAAATTACGATATTTACTTTTTATTCAGCAGCAAGTTTAGTAATAAATTTATCTTAAAAGAATGTTGGAGATAAAAACTAAATGCACTTTTTTCTATATTATACATATTCCGATCACAGTTATTTATAAGGAAATAAAATTATTTCCATTCGACTAGACTACATATTTAAATATATGCAATTAAAGGTTCATAGTGTTCGTCGTTTATAAAGCAATTTTGATATTAATAGATATTTTTAAATTTTCAGAATCTCAGTTAGTGAAGACTCTGAAAAAGGATCAACACTTCTTCAAATTGGCGGAATCAATGATATATTAAAGAAGTATAATCTCGACTTCCATATAATATCTGGTAACGAAGGAGACATGTTCGACGTAACATCGGAAGGGACTTTGGTTTTGGTGAATAGATTGGATAGAGAAACACAAGACTCCTACATCATCGGTCTAGCTGCTGTTGAAAAAGGAAAAGTTATGTCATACAGCCAAAACAAATCGTCTATAACGATTTACGTTACTGTTACAGACGCCAATGATAACGCACCTGTGTTTTCTACTAGTGATTTCGACCTTTCTGTAAGTGAAGACGTCAAAATTGGTCATACGTTAACTCAATTGACGATTAACGATGCTGATTTATACGGAACACCTAATTCCGCTGTTGTATTTAATATTACATCCGGAGATGATAATAACTTTTTTTACATACACCCTACAACTGGATCATTAACAGTTAATAAAACTCTTGATTACGACACTGGTAAATCTAAACACAAGCTAATAATTGTTGCGTGTGATTTAGGTACCCCATGTCTTTGTAACTCAGTTTTTATTAAAGTTCAAATTCTTGATGAAAACGATAACACACCAACGTTTCCAGTAAGTGAATATTTTGAAACAATAGGTGAAAATGAACGAGTAGGAACTTCGGTATTCACGGCCAGAGCTACAGATTTAGATAAAGGCAAATATGGCATATTAAATTACTCTATAGAACCAATTTCTAGTAATTACAATAGGAATGACGAGTCTTGGAAAATGTTTCAAATCGACCCAGTTACTGGACTTGTTAACACTAACGCAGTCTTCGATTACGAACAGAAAAATATATACGAGTTTTCTATTAAAGCTTCCGATCTGGGTGGTAAAAGCTCGTCCGTAAAAGTTAGAATTGATGTAGAAAGCCACGACGAATTTTATCCTCAGTTTACACAAAAGACGTACAATTTTGGAGTGCCAAAATCTGGTTCATTGCCAGCTGGTTATACCATTGGACAAGCAACAGCAACAGACAAAGATAAAGGAATTGATGGTCGAATAGTATATCAACTATCAACTTCACATTCATACTTCAAAATTAATAGAACTACGGGTGTCATTATTTTAAAGAAGAAGGTGGATTCAGTTCAAAGCTTGTTTGGTTCAGACAAATCTATAAGTTTGGTTATTACGGCTAGTTCTGGTAGACAAGGCTCCTTAACGAACAAAACTGCTGTAGAGATATTATTAGATCCATTAGCAGTAGTTTCTGATCATCCTAATATGATAAATGATACATCTGCATCACAGAGCAGTGGATTATCAGATTGGGCATTGGGATTACTCATTGCATTTATATTTATAATTATTATATTTGCTGCTGCATTCTTGTTTTTACATATGAAAAACAAAAGACATAAGAAAGTTAATAAGCCTGGACTTAATTCAGAAGGAGTCGGGGCTACAAATAGCTATGTGGATCCAAGTGCTTTTGACACTATACCCATAAGAAATACTGGTCCCGTCAATTCTGCTAATCAATTTGCACCTCCAAAATATGACGAAATACCTCCGTATGGAGCACACACAGCAAGTTCAAATTCTGGTGCAGCAACTACTTCTGAACTTTCTGGGTCAGAACAGTCAGGTTCTAGTGGTCGAGGATCTGCTGAAGATGGCGAAGACGGGGAAGATGAAGAAATAAGAATGATTAACGAAGGTCCCCTTCAGAGAGAGTCCGGTATTCATAGACAAGTCGGCGGCGTCGATGACGATAACCTTTCAGATGTTTCTGTACATAACACTCAGGAATATCTTGCTAGACTAGGGATTGTTGATACAGGAACCGGTGGAGGTGCTTCAACGTCATCTAGAAGAAACGATAATGTTGGCAATAAAGAAACTATGCTTCACCATGGTGCTATAGACTCTATGCATATATTTGATGAAGATGGAGCACATGAAAATGATATTACCAATTTAATATATGCTAAATTAAATGAAGTCACTGGAAGTGAAAGGGCCAGTAGTGCCGATGAAACTAGTGCAGCTGTCGATAGAGCTATGGCCTTAGGAGCTTTTTCAAGCGCAGCTGGGGAAAATACAACTGTACCAACAGCTGGGCCATCTATGACGGGTAGTTTAAGTTCAATTGTCCACTCAGAAGAAGAATTAACGGGTAGTTATAATTGGGATTACTTACTCGATTGGGGACCCCAATATCAACCATTAGCTCATGTATTCTCCGAAATTGCTAGACTTAAGGATGATGCTGTCTCTTTACAAAGTGGAAATAGTGGTACTTCAAGTGCTAAAAGTAAAGGAACTTCTATATCTGGAGGAAAAAGTGTTCCACCTCCGTTATTAACGACAGTAGCACCAAGAAGTTGCCCGGCCCCTTCCTTGTCATGTAGACAACCACAACACTTATTGCCCAGGTCACCTATTAGCCATGATGTTTCTGGTGGTTTTTCCGCAGCGGCTGCAATGTCCCCATCTTTTTCACCTTCATTATCACCCCTGGCTACACGTTCACCATCAATGTCCCCCTTGGTAGGACCAGGCTTGCCACCAGCACCGGGAAGTAGAAAACCACCTCACTCAACGATTAGAATGTAGCTATGTGTTTAAAATTTTGTATTAAATAATTATTTGTATATATTATATTAATACACGACTGTTTGCCTTATAAGTATTGATGTAATAGTATTTATTTAATGCCGATGTAATCGGATTAGTTCTTTAAATTAGCGTCATTTTGTGCATGTTTTTGTTTGTATTTACTTCATTTGACAATGTGCTCAAAGTGATTATAAGTGCCTATTACCGATTTTACGGTAAATGTAAATAATGTCTTCATTCGGGTTATAACTTTAATTGTATATATAATAATGTATAGTCTAGTGCCTTGTAAAGAATTAAATGAAGACTGCCATGTTAATGATATTTGTAGCACAAACGAAACAGCTTTACTGTAAGCTATAAGACTACTTTAGGTATTCCAATTTAACTGTAAGCTTTACTTGACTATTGAATATCTCTTATTCATAATACAATAAAAAGTAATAAAAAAAAATTCTCGATTCATTGTTATAAAACAATATAAAGATATTTCTAGACTTTATGTTGATAACAGGAAATATAAGTATACATATATGTACTGTGATTTTCGTTTAAGTATCGAAAACTCCTAAAATTATGATGAATAATTAATTTCATTTAAAATAATTTGTATTTTATTAGCTATTTAGTATGTTTGCACTCTTCTGAAATGAACATAATTTTTGTTAAATATTTACATTGACAAATTATTTTAGATGGAGTTGGAATATTGTAAATATAATTTCTTAAGAATAAACGACTGTCCGAGATGTTTACACAAAAATAAACAAAATGTAGAATTGGATATTGGTTTTATTTCCAGTTGAAAAATAGTGAAGACCCCTTATTCTATGTCTTTAGGTCGTAATGATATTACCTACTACTGTCTCCGTACGGAGAGACCGAGAACACAACGGACCCGATATCACAGTTGGATCTAAAACTACATCATATAAGTGAATTACGATTATTATCAAACAGATACTAAATTATTAAATTGTAATTTGATTAATTTAGCACCAATTATATATAACATATCCCAATAGTTGTTTGAAGTGATACAAATACAAATATGAAAGTACATGGGGACGTTAAATAATTTTGATATATAAGTTAATCTAACCAAATTGACAATAAATAGTGTTTACAAAATACTAGTCAGGAGATGCCAGTGTATGTTAATTATTAGACAAATGCCTGTAACTGAACTTAAATAATATGTCACCGAAAAAAAAACATTTCTAAACAAACTTAAGTTTAAAGGTATAGTTGTGAGAACTTGAAATTATTAATTGTTATTCATATTATCATTATTAATACTGTTACTTATTTTCTTACATAATAACTAACACGGGTTGCTGAATGTAATCCTGAGTCATAGTTATTCACACTCAACTCGGACTGTTTATACGCTCTTCGTTGATAAATTATAAATGAAAATTGTTCTAATGTAACAAAGACAATCAAAACTGTTACTAAAGTTACGCTTACAAGCTTAAGAGTGTCCAAAACTGACATAAAAAGCTTTCAAATCTTAGTAAAATCTAAAACAGTGACATATGCCTAACATTATAATCTTAAAGTTTACAATGGGAGTAGTAGTATAAATGACAGTCTAACGTAATGGCCCTTACAAAACCGGATCTATAATCTATTAGTACTATGTAAATGCATATCAATAATCACATCGTCTGATGCTATAGACTTGTTCCCTGGCGTTACTGTACCTATTTCTAGTTCGGTGTTTGATGTCGGCAAACCATTAGGAAGTGATTGGTCCTGAAAAATATCAAAAAAAAATATATATTTTCAATTGACTTTTTTGTTGTTTGTGATTTTATTGCAATCAGTATGACCTTTACTAAGTTGGTCATACGTAATGCTAAATTCGTACATTCGAAAAATTAAAACCATAGTAATTATTGGATTTGTTTCCATTTTTTTGTATTTCACTATTTGTGGCCTAAGAATTAACGTTCAATGTAAATAAAACGTAACCAGTTTTCTACCAAACTTCTAAAAAAAATAAATGACATCAAAACAGAAAGTAAATTTCTATATCATTTGTTTTAACTGCGAAGATTTAAGGTATTAAAAAGATTTATAAAATATTCTAAACATTACCATAGAGGCAGCGTCACAGGCCATGAGTTCGTTTTTGGAAAGTTTCTCCACAACAGCCGCTGCGTAGCAATCCCCAAGCATGTTGTTTGTCGTTCGGATGCGGTCGCTAAAATTGAAATAATTGTTGTTTTTTGTTTATAAATATCATTACAAATGAGTTCGATGTATTAATACTAGGTATATAAAGTTAATTTCATACATTTCTTTACACTAAGGTTAACGGTATTCGAAAAATTGATTAGTTTCTAATTGATAGTTATATAGTCATACACAAGCCAGTCCACGGCGAATAGCAGAGATACATCGTGTGTAGGCGCGTCCACTGCTGCTAGAACTACTAACAACAGCACCATCGCTGCCGACGGTACCGAAGCCGAAGACACTGACGCTGCCGTTGATGTAAGACTGAAAATATGTATATATAAGTTGGTTATGAAACTGCTGCATAAGAGAAAAAGATATTATTTCATGGTCACCATCATCAACCTATCGGAGCCCACTGATAAGCAGGCCTCTTCTCACACGGAAAAGACTAGAGCATTAATAACCACACTTTTTCAAGGCGGATTAGTGATACCAAACTTAATATTTAAAATAAAAATTCCAGGTTTCCTCCTATAAGTATAAGAACTGAAATTTATTGTATGAATAATCGAAACTAGCAGTTATATATTAAACACATATAATATATATTTCTTAAAATTACCAAAAAGATAATGAATGCTTACAACTTCTTTGTTTTATTAATATCATTTATAAATTAATAAGTGTGAGCGCACGGTGTTGAGTAGCTATATTATGTTTTTTCTCAAATATAATTACTTACAATATAGTAGCTAGTTGCGCGAATCCAAGATGCAAATTGTTCATCTGACATACGAAGACGCTAGCAACGGCCAAAAATAATGCTGTGCCATCCATGTTGATATTACAACCGATAGGAAGGACGAAACGAGTGATGCGCGAATCAATGTTCAACGGACCTTCCATAGCACGGAAGGTGACTGGGAGAGCTGCAGCCCTAAGAAAGAGTTTTCCTTTTAAGCCAATAAAGGGATTTGTCTTATAATTTATTGCCAAAAATATTTATACGGCTAATGCATCTGTTTTGAAAATAATAAATAGCAATAATGTTGCATTGAAAAATATTTGTATGCTTTTGAACTCTCAAAATTTATTTATTTATTTGTTACGAGAGTTCAGTTCATAACAAATAAATAAATTTCCTAGATGTATGTCAAAACTTATAAATAAAAACTGGAAGTGGATTAAAGACAGTAATTAAGAAAATACAATAATAAAGAAAATATGCTTTCTTCCGTACCCTGCTATCGGATCCAAATGAATCAATAATCATCTTAACCAGTTTAAACAAGGCCGTAAGAAATTTTATAGGTACTTAGAAATATCTTCAATAGTTTAAAATACTCACGTGGAAGCCGTAGCTGATGCGGTAAGCATGGCTTGAGACAGCCCCCAATAGAACTTATACGGGTTTCTTCTTAAGAAAATAAAATAGATTAACTGCATTACTATAAGTTGGTATAGAAATACCCCAACTGTGACTGTAGCGATAAACCACGCTAGTTGGGACATAACTTGGCCTGAAAGAAAATTTTAATACAAATAAATAACTTTATTTGACCTTGATCTTTTCATTAACTTTTCAAATACTACTTACCAACGTTGCTTACACCAAGAATCTTTCCAGCTATTACGCTACTGACCCCAACAGGAGTGAACCACATAACACCAGTGACCATTTTCATAATAACTTCAAAGATGGCTTGGAAGAAATCAATAACTACTTTGCCTTTCGGTCCAAGTGTCCCTAACAAACTTCCAAATACAAGACAGAAAAATACTAAACCCAGCGTGTTTGTACCAGATCTGAAATAGAAAACTTGTATGAAATATCATAAAACAAACAAAAAGTATCCATATGTAGACATTTAAATATAAAAATTAATAGTATCAATATTACAAAGTTGAAAATTTGATTAATAACCTGTAGCTAATGTCACGAACAAGAACTGGCTCAGTGCCATTCTCAGTTGCATTTTTAGCAAATAATGTCTTCGGTTCCGCATATACTGTATGTGCTTGTTGGAATGCAGCTTGGACAATATTGTCCGGAAAAATGTTTCTGTGAAAATTAATATATACTGTTAATAAAAAATCATGTCCTATAACATTGACGACATTAGCTTGTAGCATTAAAATATATATAATAATTATTAACATTTTATTACGAACCTGCCAATATCAAGCAGACTGTCCAGAATGCTATGGTCTCTTTTATTTTCAAATGACGTAGCAAAGTCATCTTTTAACTCCGGTTTCCCTGGATGAATCATCACCGACAGAAGTATACCAAGGAATGCATTAAACATCGAGGTTAGTATAAAGTAAAGCAGTGTCCGAATTGCAATTTTACCGCTCATCTTAGCGTTAAGGCTTGCTGAGCCAGCAATGAGACTAGCAATGATAAGAGGCAAAATCATAAGCTTTAATAATCTCATAAATAACTCTCCTGGATATGATATTATCATCAATGCATCTGGGCCTAGGTGGTAGGGGCGAAGACCAAAACCTATAAAAAACATAATTATTATTATTGATAATACAAATAACCGACGGAATACAAAATGTCAAATATTTCTTAATGAAATAAAACCTAAATTACAAATAGATAGTTAGGCCATTTACCAATAGCAATTCCAGTTATAACACCCGCCAATGTAATTACGAGCATTGTATTGTCTAATAGCCATTTTTTGACGCCGGAATGATCAAGGGGTGCTGATCGATCCTCTGTGGTCTTCGGGCCCCTATCTCCTGGGCCCATCTTCACGAACAGGTACTCTGAAAAACGGCCACTTTTCTCCATTACAGGAGCAGTACTACTCTTTGGTCCAGGTAACTGGACCTATATATCTTGCACTTTCTTCTTGATACGTAAGTCTATTATATTTGCTACTTTACATACACCTAAATATTAGTATACTCTTATTTTATGGACTATTCATTTTCACTATTTTATTGTGTTCAAATATTGACACAATTTAACTTCACAACTTATTACAAAACAAAACACTTCCTTCAAGAATAGATCGATATGCTTTTAACGCATTTGCAATTTCACTAAATGCATCCCTTTTCAGTGAACTTATACTACATCTACCTTAACGTGTAGATGCACTTCTATTTCTAGAACTGTTGTATCCACGTCACGCTTTTTGTTATACAGAGAGGTTTCCATTACTGCACCACCAACCATGGCTATGCCGTATGCAATCCTTAAGTAGTAATGTAATGAAAATCGCTCTGAGAGTCGACAGTAAAAAATTTCCTAGTGCAACTGGGAAGCCATGCATAAAGATGCGCGCGCATACATCGATTGTCTTTCATTTACTTAGTTTTATTAAATTTCTATCGTTTCTTATTACATTAAAGGTATTGCGTCTTTGTCAGAAGACGGAGGTTATTTTTAAACTTTTCATATGGAGGTCAGCACATGATAAAGGAATTAAACTAGTTACTTTGATTGATTGTGACATGCGCAGTTGGCTGTAATTTTTCTCATGACTTAGAACAACTCAACGTGAATTATTAAAGGGAAGAAGATGATTATTAAGTTATATCTAGTAGTATCCAGACAAAATTGTAACAAAGATAAATAAAGTTGTCATAATTATACCTGAACACAAATTGAATGAGTAAATGACAACGTATTTATTTATTACATATTTTATAAATATAGAATAATTTTGACATAACACTTAGAAGGGGAAATACGTTTAAGTATTTGATAAAAATGATAATTGACTATTTTGAAAATACAAAGTCCTGTAGAAAAAAAAAATAACATTGAAAAATTTCATATCGAATCATTCATTATTGTCTCATTGTTTCGAATGTTACTGTCCTTTTAGAATTCGTTAACATTCTGTCATTTGCATAACAGTAGACAAACACACAACTTTAAAAATAACTACAATTTTGGCAAAATGTTATGTAAGATTTTAGCTTGGACGCATTTAAAACCGATGTTTCGGTTTGTTTAAGTAACCGCGATCACGGACAGACGTGATGAAAGTATTGGTATGTTAATAAAGCATACAATTTTAAACATCTTTTCATTCAAAGCATTGTATTCCTTTGTGTTCAATATTTTAAATAGTTTTTTGAAGTCGAAACCTTAAGTATGTAAGATTTAAATCAAAAAAATATCTTCAATTGTAAAGAAAATAGGTTATAATATCTATCGTCCATCGTTAGATCGTAAACTGATTATGAGTAAAAATAATCTGCAGAAATCCGAAATAGTTATTTAAATTTATCATTTGTATAAACAAGACTAATCTTGTACATTGCTTTAACTTTTTTTAAAACATTTTTCAACGCAAGGAATACTTAAAAACAAAGTATATGATTATGACCTATATTACGATTTTTTAATAAATTTAGTGAGAATGGACATACCTTTTATTTGTTTAATTTTGACCGATTT
>DVQP01000136.1:0-32020 GCA_018231745.1 Danaus eresimus
GTCGGTGAGATGAGAAGAAGATGACAAGGGTCTTAAGCAAAATAAAATCATGCAAAGCATTGTAATAGGTAGCGCGAGCTGGTCCATGAAGCAGCATCTATGATAAGTGAGTAAAGTTTCTCACCGAGCAGCCAGGGCGCGACGTTGTCGTTCTCTTTAGCGCTCTTGAGGATCGTCTCCGGCAGCGGCAGCGAGTGTCGCACCATGGCCCCGTAAAGCCCGTACTCGGCCATGATGGTAGACCGCCCCCAACACTTCTCCGTCTTCCGCCACTTCGCTCGACGGTTTTGGAACCAAACCTGTGGGGTCAATTGTTCCTTTAGCGTGTGTCATGAATATTGTCACTCATATTCCACACGAGTGACGAACATAACGAAAATAAGTCAAATGTTAATGAGCACGTCAGCTGATAAGTGAATGTTAAAGTTTTTAATTAAATCGCGTGGAATGGAGCACACGTCCGCGGCGGTTCATAATGGGCGGTTCACAACGCAAATAGCGATTGGTAATTGAAAGCGGCACAGACACCGCACTCTCACCAGGAATATAGAACAAACCAATTAGAAGCACAATGCTGACAGAATCAATTTTCAAAATTTGGGAGCAGTCTGTGTGTCTTGTTAGGGCTGTCACTCACTGTTTACTGAACTTTCGCTACATTATAACTTAACACTGTACACACTGTACAGTTACTATATATGTAGTAATCTCTACAAAATCCTTAACCATTTTCTTTATAACATAATAAGTGCTCGGCGATGCCCTCCATAATGAACCCACTGTAACTTTATTTGTCGCTGTTCAACCCTAGCGAGCCGCCTCTACCAAACAGTTAATTTCTAATTAAATTTGTTAATTAAACTCGATCCAAGCTCTCCGCGCAAATTAATACTCCGTCCTATAATACTCGCAGACTACCGCTATCCGGTATCCGTACCCTCTACCCGCTACCCTATACCCTGTACCCTGAGCGTACTACCTCGTGTCCGCCGCCCCGACTCTACACACGCTCAGGTGTCAATGTTGCTGTGGGCACGTTACCTTAACGTTACATTTCTCGTATTTTGTCACGTTTAAATATCAAGTTCTTTACCTTCATATATATGAATATTATTATAATTTAATCATAATTGTTCATATAAAACTTCTTAATTTATGAAAAGTATAAGTCAAGAGAAGTTTAAAGTTTCAATATTTCTTACGTGTTCTTCGTACTCCTTCTGGTTGTAATATTTATTCCAAGTAATATTGTATTTTTATGCCAGAACTCTTATTTTTCCCGTAGGTATTACTTCAATGTAAACAGTTAGTTGTATAACAGTTGTTTAGTTGTCGCTACCTCTTATATTTAGCTTGTTACATTTCTTTAATCTCGTTCAGTGTCCAGCGCCTCGTCCCGTATCCTAATCCAATGCCGCAGTCTACTATATAGATTGTTCGTTGCTCGGTGTTGACAGCGGACTCTATTATTACGGGCTCTGCTCCGTCCTCTGATTAGATAACAATCACGGCGTCCGTCACACAGAACGATTTAATCGTCTTGGCAAAGCTCCCCGGTGATCTCCGGAGAGCTCCATGAGTCAATGATAAGGAAGACTAGGATAGATAGGATATAGCGGGACTTGTGTCTGACAGTAGTATGTGTAACGATGGGATCGGAGTCAGATAATTAAAATAGCTCACATACCTCATCCATCTAGGACAGGATGTAATTGCCACTTATAGCTTTGTACGAGTTTACTGATTAACATGGAAGCAGGGAGCCTCCTGTAATTGT
Organism: Danaus eresimus; assembly: GCA_018231745.1. Lineage (NCBI taxonomy): Eukaryota > Metazoa > Arthropoda > Insecta > Lepidoptera > Nymphalidae > Danaus > Danaus eresimus. Next base: position 1,778 of record DVQP01000136.1, read on the forward strand.
TAATTTGGCAACACATTCGGCCGCTTTAATGACGCGTAGAGCTCGTAGCGGCCGTAGCGAACCCGTAGCGACCGTAGCTGTCGTAGCGGCAGTAGCACCCGAGCGAGGGAATTACTCTACCCGACAATTTATTACTCGTATGTGACAATAGCCAGCGAGGCCAGAGCTCCGACAGCTCGATAAAGGCGTAAGGTGTCGACGGAATTGCGGGTCACGGGAAACTGGACGCATTAGTATAAGGGTCGTATTTGTAACGCTCGCAAAACAATTCGTCGGGTGGCCGTAGTGTGGCGGAGCACGACGAGCATCGGCAAACGAAGTTGACTGAGATAATTACTCATTTTATAACAAACAAGCCGCGTTATAGCGGACAAGGACTCGTTAATGTCTTAGATAAGTAACTTTAGGACTTGGTTCTCTGTTGACTAATTTAAAAGAGACGTCGACCGACTACCCGCAACAGCTGAGTACTTGAACGTTATGAAATAAATTAAACAAACCAGTGCTGAGAGTAAATCTCCAGTAAGCGGTGTTAAGTGGGAGAGTAGCACTTCCCGGCATCTAATCTGAGAGTAAAGGGATGAGAGAACAATCGAAGGTCCCCCGAGGCCCCCACCGACCCCATCGGATCCCGCGGACCCCGCGGACCCCAGAACATGCTATGATCTATTAAACATTAACACTATGGTGATGGTAATTGATTAATATTGTTTGTTTTGGGGGACGTCGTTGTGTAATGTGATTAGATTAACTCAACCAAATTTGTTGTCTCATAATGAACGTCACTCTTAACGTTTTTTATGTTTGTTTGTTGAATGTTAACTGTGTGTCAGATTACTCCTATAATCAACATTTCGATACTTCAACAACATTACCTGCTTTTTTATTATAATATGTACACAATATCACACATATCTGCGGCAACGCTACACTAATAGAAGCGTCCGAACGCAATTCCTATTGTCAACAGCCCTACGCTCGTAGAGTAATGAAGTCACAAACTTTGGGAAACAAAGCAAAAAAGTGGACTCGATTGATTGATTAACCCGTTACAAATGAAACGAACGGAGCGGCCTCCATCAGCGAAGAGCGAGAAACTTCACGGTCACAGTCAGTCGTCCGCTAACAACACCCGAGAACTCGGCGACTTCATTAAAGGGAGTCAGCTCGGGCCGGTGACAGTTTAAATAAGGCAACTGAACTCACAAAGACTTTCTTATTTACGGAGTGCATAATTTCATTTCTTCGCCGTCTCTGAGTGTAGTAGTTGTGTTCGGGGGCGTGCCGACCAATCGTGTGCAGGCCTCGCTAAATAGAGTTGCGATCGAGTCTGTTCCCAATTTGGCGGCAATTTGCGGTACAATGATGCACGGACGACTCGCCCGTACGCTTTTAACAGGTTATTATTCAATTTAGGGTGCGTCGGACACATTTTGATTACTTAATAAGTTAATATGCGCTTCTGGCGACACATTGACGATCGCCTTTTAACTATGCTCGGGAGGCGTGTCCCGGCCTGTGTGTGCCCGTGTAACTCCTGCTTGTTCGTTAATGGGTTCACGAGACTACAATTGTTACAATTCATGGAATGTCATGTCCGTTGTCATGTTAACATTGTTGTAATGAGACATCGCTTCATAACAATTCATATTAATTTATATTAATATCTGAGGTATAAAGGAGAATAACTCCTAACGTGTTGTAAGGTTTGGTAGCTCCTCTTGATATATCAAGGAAACATAAACATCACTGTCTTATCACATTACCTGGTCTTCAGCCTCGACAAAACTAAAATACTTTCAATTTCCTTGTCTGTAATGTCATTTTGTTAATAAGATATGTAATTTTTTTGTAAATTAGTTTAAATATCTTTGTAATCCTTGAAATCTTTTCTGGTTGTCGGTTCTGTTAGAATCCACTTCTTCCACATTCTGTGCAGTAGGTTCTGCTCCGTAACCTCGTTAATAAATGTTTGTTTGACTCTACTGGCTCCGGTCTGGTTTCTGCTTATCGATCAGAGAGTAACTCAGTAGTGCACAGTTACGTAAATTGTTTTAGGCTGAGCTGAGTTACGCAAAATGTTTTTAGGCTGAACTGTTCATAGGTTGTGCTGAGCTAAAGTATGCTAATAAAGTTTTTATTATTTTTTAGACATCGTGTTCGTAAAAATAATGTTTTAGCTGGTTGTATGCTATTCCGTATTGGTTTTTCTGAGAGTAGACTCTAATATATTCTCATAAGAAGCAGGAAGAAACGCAATTGGAATACATTTTCTATCACTCTAGAATTCTTGACCAGATGGTCTGGTCTGGTCTGATGTGTTATAATCATTCTCTGCATAAGAATTTGATTCCATCACTTAGCCTCATACATTAACATTTTAAAATATTTTTTTCTATGTAATCTGTATTTTATTAACATGCAGGTTGTGGAATAACCTTTTTTCCAAAAATTCTCTTAAAGAACGAAAATATTAGTGTAGAGGTCTATCCATCATCAAGTTGAGCAATTTCACTGCGAGTCTTATTATGTTGGTGTGTGACGGTAACCAGTTAGAGCTATTATGTTTATCGGATCGCTCATTGGTCATCTTTGATCGAATAGAACATACAAAAAGTATACAACTTCTGCTTATTATGAGTATCTTGTGGATATTGCTTTTTTAACTGTTATAATTTGAAACAAATGTTCCAATTAATAATAATTCTCCCTCGTCCGTGATCCGACGCTATTTGAGGGAGCCCTCCCTCTGACCGATACAAGCGGTTGAGTTTATTCTCAATAACAAGCTCCTGTTCCTCTCCTTCTTGCTCTAATCCAAGTATTAACGTAATAAGATTTGAAATGAAATCTTCTTAAAAATTGCATTGACTGCTAGACGACGTTTTGTTACACAGAGTTTTATAAATGACATGTAAAGCGTTAGACTGTGGAGACTATTGAAGACAGAACTCATTTAATAACATCGCCCAAATAAGTTCGACTGATACTCACGGCGAGTAAATATAACGTATCATAGTTAGCGTTGTAATAATAGTTATGGGTTAATGATTGCATGATCGGTGGAAGAGGAAATGTCTAACTCAATTGATATGGAATTTGCGCAAGTCACACGGCACAATGGAGGGTGGTAATGAAAATATGGCGGTAACGAGACTTCCGACACGAGGATAAACAAGGCGACGGAGTATGGACACGTGGAGTGTGGGCCGAGCTACGAGACGCAGGTGAGAAAACTATGGTATGGGACATTGTGAAGTTTTTTCACCTAAACAGCCGTAATCCTTGAAAAGTAAATAAGCTACTTTCCTGAGGAAACGTCGGGTTCGAAAACTAAGTTCCAGCAACAAAAGCGATATGTTTAAAACACCTTAAAGATCCTATTCCTTATTTTATTAAAATAATATAAGCGTGTAATACTGGTTATCGCCGCCACTTATGACTTGTATCCACAGCAGCTGCTATAACTAGGCAACTAGCGAGCGTGAATAAGCGATTCCAGCGATCGCTCTAACGGACGAACGGTTTGCCCAATCGCCCTGTAATTGCTATAATATCAATAATTTGCTGGACGCCAATTGACGTCTAATCAAGGAATGCTGTTTGTTTGATAAATTAAAACGAGAGCGCCAAAGAGACTGCCGAATGACCGAATGAATAATGAAAACGATTTAATGGAATGTTTCCTGCATACGAGATATTTATTATTTGATATCCAATGTTATTGAAAGCCCAAATCTCCCAAACTTAAACTGATTCATAAACGAATTCATCCCCCTCAATCCGATTACTCAAATGCTTTTTTTAATTGAAGACGCTAGATTAGAACTTCCAATCATATTCGTGAGATCATATTTGGCTTTGCGTCCGCACGTTTTTCCCTCCTTTGATATCATTAACGAGGATTACCGGCTTTGTGGTATTAAACGTTCACTTCATTTGAATAGTATCGCGACTAAATTAATGTTCGGGCTTACTTTATAATCGACAGAAACAATCAATAGCAGCATTAGTATGTAAATACGCTCGTCTGTAGATTGCGTACATGGAATCTAACGATATACAAATAAAGATGTAATTTGTCAATGAGGAGACAATGTGGACGGACAAGAGGAATTCAAACACGCACACGCACACACATACACACCCACAATTGGCAGCTCAATAGGTGCGTACATTGTAAGCAGTAGGCCGGAACACTTGGACAAACATAATCACCTCGTTATTGTCATATTAGACCAATTGGTGTTGCTTGTCTTACATCTGTTTTAATACAAGTCAAATGCGTTAACGATTGTGAAAGACGTGTTGCTTTAGGCCTTTTAGGGAGTCAGCTGACAATTTGATTTTCGGTCTTGTTTATTCATAAAACAAGATGACAAACTGCTTTCGTGGATTCCGTTCCACAAACAGACAAAGAGTGTTACGAGTGTGGTTATTGTTAGGTTTTAATAAACGTATAATTAATATTGAATGAGACAAGTTAAACGCACGATAAAGAGGTCACGTGAATGTTGAGTCACTGTGATTTGTGTTTAAGAGGCGAATCATTACATGGCGGCCATTTTATTGTGTCCGCCATCTTGCTGTCATACCTGTCACACCTGTCACACGGTCAATTGCAGCGGAAATTGTGCATTTATGTGAACTAGATGTTTCTTGATTCACTCGCAATTATTATGACGGACAGCTTCATTCCCATTGCCATCGACGTGCACGTTACATTGTGTAGGACATCTAATTCATTTTACCTACCTATCTATGAGAGCTACATAACGCTTGTTTGTATTTCTACCGACCAATATCTCCAATAATTGATTATTATAAACTAGTGTTCAATAACCTAATAAAAGCACTCAGCCTCACACGCGTTCCTCGAACCTCTCGCTGTCCATAATTACGCATTTATTTTCTTTCAAAACCCCTCTTCAGCCGAGATGCATCCCGTGTCAATCCTTTGTATCGTTCACAATCATTCGATTCGTTTACAATAACTATGGATGGTTCTTATTGTAACAAGATAAGAGTTAGAATCGAGTTCATGTTCGTCTTCGAAGTGCAGCCTTAAGTTTGTTGTTGTGTAAGGTGCCTACACGCTCATTAGTGTCTTATAAATAATATGGGCCCGTTTATTGTTCGAGTGTTGCAACAATATTAAAATAATAAGGCGATAATAAGGCTCTTTGTGTCCCTCGTGTTCAAATATAATATGGAGAGATGTCGACTTCAAAGAGGCGACTCATGTTATGTGGGGTTTTAATGTGATGGAAGTGATTGGTGGTTCATCTCTTAAAAACTGATTGCTTTATTTTAAAGAATATCAGATCGATACTCACGACCGCGACTCTTATTCCGATGTAACAAACAATCATAGGAATAAAAAATATAAAACGGTGAAATATGGTTTTAAATTGAGATTAAAAGTTTCCTTTTAATATAAAATAAATATTATTTTTATCGGTGTTAATGCCTCGAGTGCTGTCGAAAGCGGCTGAGCACACAGTCTTTACCTGTCCGGGTAATTGGCCGAGACTTGAGACTGGATCTGTTTGTTCAGGACCGACGGGCCCCCGCCTCCGACAAATGTATTCAATAAAATTATAATAAAATATGTCAACTATTCGGAAGGTATATATTGAAGCCGGCGACGGCGGACACTAGTGCGTCTGACGTTTCTCATGTTTCGTACAGTTTAATACACTTTGAGCAAACAACTACCATATATCGAGCTTCGCGTCTTCATAAATATAAAATAAGACGAGGCCGGCGGACGCCGAACGCTCCTTAAAACAAATGTGCCGAGTTCGGTAGCGAGTTCCAAGAAAACGTAGACACGTCGGCGGTCGGAGGACAAACAGAACAAAACACAAATCTCTCCGCGGGATATAATGTACACGTAAATCGATTACTGCCGTCTCGTTATTTACCGACGAGTCGAGCGCCTGTTTGCGACCGAGCCGAGTGCCGACGTTTGCTCGCTCTATTTGCGGGATATTATCCGGATATTGAGGGCCGATTTCCACACGGATTACCCGGCTGACCGACGTTTCCTCATCAGACTGTACCGGAAAAGATTATCTGGACACCTTAATTCATACTATTCAATGTTCACGTCGCATCATTGTAATCCCGGCGAGGTTTTTATTCATATAAATAATTAAGTTTTAAATTTGTCTTTGCTAATATAAATTGTACAAGTTGGCGTAAAACATTAAATTTAGCCATTTAAATACGGAACTACCGAAAATGTGTAAAAGCTGGTCATTGGAGTGCGCTCGTTACAACTGGCTAAGGTTTTTAAGGTACTTGTTTACTTCAAACGAAACTTTAGCTTCTATGGACTGAGACGACGCTTAGAAAATACATAAATGACATTTTGTAAAGCTTACAAAAAGATAAAAAACTCCTTAAGTACGTAAGTAAGTAAGTAAGTAGTACTTATTACAAATTCTAATGTCCACGCGGAGCGAGGTCTTCACAGTGAGGATTTGGTAATTCACTATTTTGTTACATAAATATACAATGTTACTTAAAATAATACATAACATAATAAGGTGTGTACTCATTAAGACAGTTGTGGTGGATACTGGAGATGTCTGTAACATAGATTCTATAATAATGAATAGAAAAACATGCTTTTTTTAATAAATCTTAAATAGTATTTTTAATTAGTTTTCATAACATTTAGAAATCATGAAAATCTCAAATAATTAAATAGTTACTTTAGGTAAACTCTGTTAGTTAAAAACAAGCAGTAGCTTGTTGACCCTCATGTATCCTAAATAAAAGGGTATTTTTTTAGTGATTTTGTATTAATAATTCAAATAACTCAGATGTAATCAAAGAATTTGTGTAAAAATCTCTAATTGATTGTACATTCATACTTCACAGCTGACACAATAAAACAGAACAGCGACATCAAAATATTAATGATGTAATATTTGTTAATATAAATGAAACACGAAATATAAAGCCGCGATAAATCAATTAGTTAATTAAAACGAGGAACGAGGATGTTGAACAAATGTTTTGTGATCACTGTCATTGTTGTGTTGTATGTGTCGTATTGTACCCGCCGCGTGTCTAATCACTGACCGGTATCACAGGCGCGATGATTCAATACAAGCTTTATGCGTTTAACGTAACATTCAAAGATAACCCCAGCGATGTAACTAGTATCGCTCCTGCTCCCGTCCCCGCTCCCGCTCCCGCTCCGCTTGTAGCATGTTCAGTGCAAACCGGGCCTTAATGGATCGATTAGTGATTAATTTGTTAATGTTTCTATTGTTCGTCCGTTGTTTCGTTTCCACTAATCTAATGGCGGCCGAGTGACGTACTGTTTGTTGATTCATTTGGTACGAATTAAATTTCGGTGAACACGACAGCGACGCCACTGCCAGAACTCTACATTTATAATGATTTTATCGTTTTTAAACTCATCTTTAATATCCTTCAAGCACCGCCTTATGGCCCTGAGCGCTGTCCATACTCCTGAACCTGGATCTCATCCATTCGTCATGTCAGAAGAAGGTTTATTCCTCCATCTTAAGTATTCTTACAAAGTGTCTTTCTCAGCTGTGATGTATGCCGTCTCTCACTTTCTCGGACCGAGCCAAAAGTTCCTTGGAGCGTATATTGTTTTCAAACCGTTGGAAGTGAATTTTATAAAGTGTTTTATTATATTCCGTGCAATAACATTTATGTTCTGCATTTTTATAAAATCCCTGTCTGTATAGACCGAACATATCCCAAGATTGAAACGACTGTGTTTGTAAGACTAGGGCTTGACTCGAGCTGTTATCGACCTTTAAAACCTATCCGTTATTATATTAAAGTATAAAGAAGGCTGTTAAAAGTTTCCAGAGGTCGTTATCGGCAAGTCGGCGTCTGAACTAACTCGCTTCGGAGTCCGGTTAAAACGTCTTTAATGTTATTGTTGGAACTTCTGAACTATACTCACAATATTGTGTTGTGTAGTCACGTGAGAGGGCGAGAGTGGAATGAAAGTTGTCATTGAAGAAGTAAGTAATCAGTTCAAGAGAGTTGTAGCCAGTGACAGAGCGCCGTAGTCTAAGTTCCTCTAATCGTTATTTATTGTTGAACGATTCTATTAACTGCTTTGGATTGAATCCAAAATGACTCAACGAGAACGACATTAAATGGTTGAAATGTAATCACGGTCGGAGGAGTTTTATTATTTGTTAATATAAATGAATGTCCTTCCGTCCCCTCGACGGCCACAACGATCTGATTAATTTAATATAGTGGCGCGGTAAGTCTGTCAATAACGTGGACAATAAATACAGCGAATCCGGAATCAAACCGGCGACGGGGAGTGCGGAGAGGCTTCCTATCACATTAGTGGACAATCGTGTGTGGTTTAAATGAGCGGAGCGAGTGGCGCAAGGCACAGGCACTTTAGTAGATTGCTCGGAGGCCTTCAACGGAGACTTCAGTGACGTCTACTCAGGATTTGGGAATATTTTTATCTTATAGTATTATCCGTAACAGTATACAATCAGAACTTATTCCATCTCATCCAACTTCAAAACTACCTTCAGTTCACCACAACATGCGGTTCTCCTCTTACCGGCGTCTGTAGAATCATCCAAGTGTGTTATTGTATTGCTGGCGGGAACCATCTCCATTACGGTAGAGTCGGTTAGTCGATACTTTAAGGTAGAGTTTTGTACTTTACGGTACTCTACTATGAGGGCTTATCGCTTCTTTTATGTTCTTAAAACCTGTCACAATTTGTTCATTGTTTATTTGTTATTTTAGAATTCGTCTAATATATGAATTAGATTATTAGTGTGCAATGCTGTAAACGGACTGCTGGCTGACCAACATCGGTTTTCGCGTCTTTATAAATGGTAATATGTATATATATATATATATCACATACACGTGTTTATATATATATCAGTTTTATATATCCATTTATATATAAAACGGATATTTGTTAAAACAGTTAAATTATAATATTAGAATTTTTAATAACATCACGTAAGTGAAACCGATATGTAAATATGTATTAGACACCTACATTAAGTGTATTGCGTTACCATAATCTCCACATTCGATATTTTTTTAATAGAGATCGCTTGTAATGAGAGCTTTTCACAAGTGAAGCGAAAAACACGAGCAACAAAAAACAGTACAATTACAAGATACATGTGAGTAACCAGCGGGGCGGCGGGAACCGAACTCGTTACCCGACACGCGCCAATTACCACGACGAGATGAGCCGAGCCCGCGGCCACCGACCACCGCGCCATATATTGTAACATCATTATAATTACATTAGATCACATTCGACTCATGATGGAAATATTTCTTTATTTGATACGACCAAGTCGAAATATTATTACATTTACTTTCAGTAATATGTATTAAATGACATTTGAGTTACATGAGTAATATTATTTTCGTCTTTTCTTCGATCCAACAATGAATGTAACCGTCTCCATTCACTATAATTATTTCTACTATCCCGTAGTCCCGGAGTCCCCCGCCCCCGGAACACCCCGGAGCCCGGGTCCCTAGCGGGGGGCCTCATCCCTCTAATCCCCCGCTAATGCCACCACTAATGACCGCTCACTCATTGTTACCGTTCCTACCACACATGACTGTTTGTTCGTTTTCACACTTATTGTTCTTCACCAGTCAGCAAGTAGACCGACACGGACACTACACAGAAACATATGGAACTTGAAACGAGAAATTCCTATATTGGATAGTATGTTACGATTCAGGAGTCCTTTGAAATTTATCTTCATTCAATTCATCCAAACTTACTGGTTGAAGACGACCCCCTGAAACGATGAAATGGAGCCACCCGGATATTTGGTAATAGAGTTATAGAGAGAAGAAAGAATCGTGAACATTTTAGTAGACATGACTTTATATTTGTCGAGGGAAAGGTTTGTTAATTAAACCATTATGATGTATTCAATATTGTATGCTAAATTTATCTGACCCATCTTATATATCGCTTATGCTTCACAGTCTGAAGCCTATGGTCCCTGGACCCTGATCTATGGTGCCTGGTCCCTGGTCTATGGTCCTTGGTCCTTGGTCCCTGGCCTATGGCCTATGATCCAAGGTCCGTTAATCGTATCAAATATTATTAATGGCGAGTGAGCCAGTCGGCGACAGGTCACGGATCCCTTTATAGCAATTATGTTTGAAATGATGTCACGTTTTAAAAACGAATTCACGCTACAAACGCTAATGTTACAATTTAATTTGCAACACTTGCCTTTAAAACCATCATAACACGTATAAAACTGTTTCTTATCTCTCGGTGATAGAGGTCAGAGTTGCTCGAACGTGTCTCTTATTGTTAAACGACCTGTGTTCCGTGTATTCGGTACATTTAGGGGAGTCGACCCTCGAATCTTTTGTCATGATTGTTATAGATAACTGTTTTTAATATAATTTGATAAATTTAAATAAATCATTGTTTTGAACTTCACTTTATTAATGTTATATATTAATCTGGATTTGCTTTGCTCAGCCGTGAGACGGACAACCGTTCGTGAGACATTCGACGAATAATTTTGTAAGTCATATTGATGGATTCTCAAATAAATGTACGCAAGGAAGCATTTGTATCCATTATAAAAAGATGTGCAATAAACACGCAGAGAGTGTCAGGTTGATAAACATGTATATAATGTATTAAATGATGCCATATTAAATGAGTCCCAGAGAACGACGCTTCTCTCGAGCTGTACGGGCGAGGGTATATTTGATACAATTATTGACAAAAAGACAACTTACTTTCATATGAGAATTACGTAGAGTTTGTCGAGTTCTCCGGAATAATGTTAGTTTTATTACGAATCAACAAACTTGTTAATAAACTCTAGAACGTTTCACAATAAAAGAAACGAGTGCTGGAGAGTTTGAATATGAATTATAATGAAGAGTGTTCCCTAACATTTATTAAATACCAAAACAGATAACGGGAGATAAATCATCAGTAATCGGATAAGGGATGCTGCGTGCTGTTCTCTGCTCTTATTAGATTGTCTCGTGTAATGTACCGTTTTCATTCAATTATCGTCTTGTTATGGTCGAGTTTGTGTGTGAACGTTCCTTTATGGGATATTTATTTCGTTTATTCGTAACATTATTTCGTACATCTACATGTTTGATCATTATTCATATTTTAGTAAAATAAATTTATGTTCGTTTATTATGTTAAAAAAGTCATCTCATAGGACACAAGGGGAAAGTTATGATGATAAAAATATTGTTATACAAAGTTGTTAGTTTTAAGTGGTAAGCTAGTTTGACAATAGGGTAACTATAGATCAGCTCGCACGATCAATATGGATCTCGAGATGTGTGGAGGTCGCAACCTACCAGATTAATATAAAAAATGAAATTAATGTATTACTATCAGTAGGTATGATAGAATGTGGAGAGTGGAGGGCGGGCAGCCGGCCGGTGAGGCGACATACGGGCTTATAATGAAGAGAGCACTTCACACACAAAACGAACGCTCTGCGGCAGATTAACGACCGGCTGTTCATGAATACGTCTCTATGACTGACTGACTGACATCAGTATGACTCTCAACATACAGTATGTAGTATCGACAGCTAACGATACCCAGGTTAAACTGAACTAACAATTCGCTTTACGGTACTTGTACCTACAAACTACTAGTAAAGTAGATTGAACAGAGTGTATTGTATATTCCACACCTATTGGTGGACCGCGTCCACAAATCATACCTTAATTGTCATCGGCAAATTAATCATTACACGACCGAGTGACTTCAAACGACAATATAAACAGTATTATATTAGAACTGGGCATCCTGTGAATTGATTGTCGTCACTTCATTAGTATCATGTTTCGTATAAAAGCAAATTATACATTTGTAACTTTAGACGACGTTCGTTTGTGACTGGTAAACGTACACAGCTACTGAGTGTGTTATCTTTGTGTTACGTGTGTGTTACCGTCCCGAAGCACCCGGGAGTCGTTCGGATCGATACGATGCCTCTCGTAGGCTCTGATATTGTTTCTGAATGTAATATTATCATTAGCATCTATCACACACACACACATATCCAACATAGACGCGTTCGTTATTAATGAGGTGTAATTATTGTATTAGATAAATATCCGTAGGTACTTATAAAACATGTTTCTTATGTCTCTCTTCGTCTGGTGGTAGCCTGGCGGGCCTACCTCGCAGGTGGTGAGTTCAATCCCCGCCATTCTATAGTAACCATGATCATAACTTCTCCTCTCGCTGGTACGCTTGGTCGTAATTCCTTAAACTGTTTTGTATAAGATCCAGAGAGTCGGATCTGTGTTGCGGTATTTAAATGATAGTCGTGTTTATTATTTTGCTGGATTACGGAACATTGGGCACACTTTTATAAAATTAATTAATATTTCGTGTATTGTAATACGGAATTAATGATTGAATATATGTGTATTATTTTAATTTCAGTGAGTTGAATTCGGTCGAGATGCAGTCCACTACTAATTGATGAGACATTTGATCGGTTTGTATGTGAGCGCGGAATGTGCCGTTCATTACCAAAATATTGATGGGAAATTTCCTGAAATATTGGGCTTTTTATTATTTTGAGTATAATTTGTTACTCGAGTCATCCCTCTGATAGGTATACTAGGACTAATGTATATAGGTATAACCGCGTCCACTAGACGTCTCAATCTTATCATCCTTACCTAATATTCAAAGTATACGAACGAGATATCGAGAAAATTCTATTCAGCAATTCTGTAAGATGTCTTCAGTATTATACAAACTCCTCTTAAACTATTAAGTTAGTCGCTCGAAGTTAAAGAGACGTAAAAAGACGACTCCAGCTGAGACAAAATCGTCCGCCATGCCGCTAGGAAGGGCGGAGCTAATAATATTAACCGCTTAAACAATAACTTAACAACTGATCGCGGCGCTCGGATCAAAAGGGGCTCTGTGTGGAGGTAACAAGATTTAAAGTCGAGTATCCGTTTGAGTCTGATAGAGCGCTCCGTGTGAACGAGCCCGTCGAGAAGAGGCCAATCAGCAGCCGGTTGCTATGACGACGAGGGTTCTCACCGGAGGCGCTAGATGGCACTACTAGGAACCTGAACTGTTTACAGAACACATCATCGAACTGGCACCGACTCACTCTTCACGATGATTGGATATGACTCGACTCTAGTGAATGTTGTTGGTACGGGGACTACGCGAAATACACGAAGTAAAGCGAACGAGACTAATGTCATGAACCGAGTATGACATCGTAATATTTAAAACATCACAATGATAATGATAAGAGGAAAGCGGGAAGTATCAGATCCTTGGATACCTATAGTTCGATCGCGTAATAATCCCGTGATGGCGATGTCTCCCGGAGCCTGTTATAGGGAAAACGTAATCTCCAGAAAGCTATTATACCGAAAATTCAAGGAGCGTCACTCATAACCGCGCCACCACAACCTCCGACCTACCAACTTTAATTCGTCCGCAATAGATTTCATTTTGCGATGTTGTCAAACTGTTTTCCTTGTTTTCGAAATTGAGTGGCGATACACTTAGTGTGCTTATATTAGAGTTTATATTGCATTGTGGACGGCCGGGGGTTTGGAAATTAAATTTTCATAAATGTGGCAGCGGGGAGAGCCAGCTCGGGGGTCGCGGAGGGTCCGGGGGTCGTGTGGGGTTCGTTCGCTGGTGTTGGAGGCTGAGAGATGACGAGGAGGAGGGGGGGCAGGGTTAGTATTTGTGTTTTCCCCGCAGTTTCCGAGGCGGCCGATACTTGAGCCCCGTTGTGTGTAAACGGCAAACGGAAAAATTATTAATAATAATTATGGCCACAGCGAGTGCCGAGTAATTATAATGTATGTACTCTCCTGAATTGTTGGAATGTAAATATAGGCGAGTACACAATGAGTTCATTCGTTAATGTGTATAACTGTGGCTGGCAACACGCGCAGCGCTCCGTAATCGTCTGCGGTCTCATCTAATCGTTTGAGAGCTTAATCGCTCACTCCGTACCCAGCCCCTGGAAGCCTGCCCCGAGTCTCTGCCCCTGACGTATGTTACGAAACAAACATACGGTGAAGTATGTACATTGCGGTTCAATTTTTGTAACTTGGTAATTGAATAAAATGTAGCTTATACATAAGAATGACTTAAGGGCTATTATTAACACTTCAAAATGTTTCTAGAGGACGGAGCATAACTGTCAGTGGCTCTCTGAATATTATTTGCTTCCTCTAAAAATCCGATATTCGTGTCATAGTATATACAATACTAAACTATTACTTAAAACATTAGATGGATACCTTCGAATCAATATTGTAATATATTACGTAATGTCATATAGAAATTGTTCTAATAGAATCGTATACAAAATTTAGATGAATTGACTGAAAAAAACAATTTGTTTTAATCAAAGACAATCGATCGGGCGAATGACTCGAGAATGAATTCTTGCGTCAATCATTTAAAAAGAAATAGCAATTTAATGAAAGGACCGAGGATTGAGCACAATTGGTCCATAGAAAAGCTTCCTTCCGCGAAATCTGGCAATTCTTTGCGTAAAATATCACGTTGCTTCAAACGGGTGTCGAATTCACTGCAACAAAAGTGTGCGGCTATGTTGACTGAACTTTACAAATACTATCGGGATTTTAAATAGACGTCGATAACAATAAAATAAAATATATTCATTAATTATTTAAAGTTGTATAGAATGAAAGCTGTGCCGTTACCTACATCTAACGTAATGAACCGAACAATAGTCTTGAAATCAATTAATCTGCGGGCGGCGCGGCGCTCTCTGGATTAATTATACTTGATTGATAAGACAGCTCGAGGGAGACCTTAACTCAGTACTGACGGTGTTTACGAACACAACTAACTAGTTCACTCACTTGTCACTCCAATTACACTTCCGATCTTGTTATTGTCGTATCATTTGGGACATAACCGCGCCGTCATCGAAATCTCAAATTTCCCAAGACTTAAATAGGTACCTATTGTCACTTAATTAAACTATACAAAAATGTAGTGAGGTGAAACACAATATATTTTTAATGAGTATTACATTATTATTAGAGTCCTGTTAGAGGCAGCGAGGGATGGTCACCGTGCTCGATAGACAGTATCCAGTTTCCCAATCGAAGTCAATCGACGTCGTAATGGGATAATGGGCGTTTTTGTTGTCGACATTTAAGAAGAGACGCAGATTCCTTAATCGAATCATACAATTCGCTGTCGAAGTTAATTGTGTTCCCGGAGGGATATAAAAAACTGAAACGACTATTTTGACAGAAATGGCGATCTCTAAGGGTTTGTACGTTCTACAGAATGGGTCTGAGGCCCGCTTCACCGCAGCGGAGGTTGACGGTTTCCTAGATTTATATATTTAATAAGTACACGGTTCGGTACGTCTGTAGGATATTTGTCACTTCCCTTAATATAGTCACGTATGTAAGCACTTAAACTTTTAAAGTATTTCGTTTAATATTTTGGATTGCTATTCTAAATTTCGTTTTGATTTATATGAAGAAACGCTGTCTTGTCTCACTTCAAAGTATGTAATAAGGTAAAATCAACATTTCTAGTCTCCGGAATATTAGCTGCAGGATCGGCTGCTGGAATCCGATCAGCTCAAGCTTGTCGAACTCTCTTAGACTGTAACATTGTCAACTCTATTTTGGAGTGAAAGTAAAAAGGAACCCATCCAATTAATTTTGTTCCAATAGAAGGAGAGCAGAGTCTTAATGGATAAACAATAATCGTTATCGGGAAAATCATTGACAAAAAAAAATCTTATTTCAAAAAAAAAAAAAATTCAATATAATTTGTATATTAATTTTTGCTTACTGTATATTGGCATCCGATGAGAATGCTGTAAGATGTAAGTGGAGGCCCATTGTTATAAAATTTCATGAATAGATTTGTACATATTTTTATGCGTTTTGTAACTTTAACAATCATTGGTTGTGTCATTCCCAACTTGACAACAGTTTTTGTATACCTCCACCAGGTCGTCAGTAGAAAATGACTTGAAAGATTGATGTGAGCGATTTTATTTTCACGTGTCAGTGTTCAAGTAAACAAACTAACTGCTGGGACGTTGGCTGGGAACATGAGTAATAACTTTATTATAATATGTTGTGACAGTTGCTGGACCTGTGACTAGTGTATATAAGGGAAATTACTCAACTTATTGATATTAGTGTGAAGACTCGACACGTTGTAGAAAAAAAGCAGAGAAGGAAACTGAGAGCGTTTGATTTTCTTAAATCTGGTTCAAAATATTCCGGTAATAGATACTTGTCTTGAGCGATTGAATACTTATTGTAGTCTCGTGATTAAAATAAGGCCACCAAATCCTCTAGAATTCTATATACCTAGGACCACTTACCTGTATCCTGTCTTCAGGGAGATCTGTCTTGAGCGACAGCATCTCTCGGGCGTATACATCTGGGTAATGAGCATCCTTAAAGGCCTTCTCCAGTTCATCTAGCTGATAAGAAGTGAAGATCGTCCTGCTGCAAAGACAAAACGTACCCGGTTAGACCTTACTTTCCAATAAACATTAAACATATTCCCAGTCTTCTACTTTCATACCTATGTAAATACATTATGTTATAAATTTATTATCAGTTTTTCCCTAAAAGATCCGTGAAGTTCTAAATAAAATAATTTGTAAATATATTTTTAAAAGAGAATAACATCATTCAGGTTTACATTTTTAAAGTCCTGTGTCCATAGTCCATATTTTAATTAAAGTTATAGCCAGTCTTTATATCTTCTGAATTTCATACAGGTGCTTAATAACTGTTTTTGATCTCTCAAAAAATTTAATCTGTATCACCCGGTTGACTTTCCTCTATGTATATTTGTTGTTTGGTGAACATCAGCGAGGAGTTAGGACTTAAAGTAACGAGAAACGCGTCAGGAAACTGTGTCAGCTAGGACATATAATGTTAAACAATGCTTTGTGTGTTAATAGTCAGTTAGTTACCTGTGCCTACGTTTTTTCTTCTTCTTCTTCCCGTTGTAGCCCGTCAGACCGTCGACCGTGAAGTCTTTCGCTGCTTCTATGGATGACACTCCTGTCAAGTTGATATATTAGGTTATTATAAACATATTTATTAATAAAATTATTATGAGGGTAAAAATCAAAGTTAGATTTAACTACATTTGGAAAAATAAATTGTAAGCATTACATCAAAGTTTGTTCTTAATTTATCAATGTGTTCGATATATTGAATGGGACGATCTTAATGTTTTTGTAAAACGCTAGTCTTTTTAATACCATTTTAATATGACTATCGTATTCTATATATTATATAAACATTATGTTTTCCTCCTACATATCTTATTTCAGTTTAATTCGCCAACTGAAGTCAACGGTAAGACTTTTGTTACTATCCATTAAGATATGACATCTCGGATTCCAACAGTTGTTATCATATCTTCTGAGCAGGTTATGAAACTCTGTGTAGGTTTGCAAAATGTTGACATATATAAAAAAAATAAGGAGCGAAAACAATTATATAAGTTTTAAGTTTGATCTGATATTTATCATTAAATATTTATGGTATCAATTGAAAATAAAACGGACGATAACTCATGATTAGTCACTTTACAAAACATTAACACTCTTATTGATATTAATAAGATATAAAACCCTTTCGACGTATGTCGTAACGTCAATTACCATCAATAATGTATTAAGCAGTGGTAACAACTAACACGATGGCAGTGATGGTAAGATACAGTAACAGACGGCAGCAGCGAGTAGCCACCCTCGACTTGAGGCGATCACTCAACGGACAGTTATCGCTCTATGGGGATTGTCACGTAATTACTGAATGTGATTGCCGGATGAATTAGTAAACAGCCGGCTTTACGGAACGGATCAGGACGAGGGTAACGGGGTAACGCAGTGAGAGGGGATCCCCCAGGGACAAGGGGTAATTGAATTTGGCGCCAATGAATACGTCAATGAATTATTAAATTTGGAGCGGTTACCTTGTGGACTTAGTGACGTAGCTTAGGGATAAGCAGCGATACATTGGATGTGTGAACATGTCAGTGTTGCAGTTTGTTTTTATAGTTTATAGATTGATACATTAACAATGTTTATAGAATGATACATTAACAATGAAGAGAGAGAGAGATATTGAGAGAGAGAGAGAGAAACGTTATAAAGTATGGAGGTGTGATGCTATTAATTTAACATAACTAAAAATCTCGAGACTTGGTGAAGATGCATGTGAGCCGAGTGTTCGTTAGTTAACAATAGATTTTAACAGAGGCTATTAAGAAGAGTTTCGTAACACTGGCGGTGCAAGTTCATAAAAAAGATACATCATAGAGTAGTGTTCGGTAAATCGCGGCAAAGAAGAAGATACCAATACGACGCGCCGTAAGACAGAATTTTCTCAGAATATAAAAGTATTACCATTTTATTGTTATGAATGACTGAAGTTCTCGTCATAACGACTTCAATATATCACAAAGGAATGTTATGCAAAGACCACGAACGACAATATTATGAGAGAGATCGCTGCTCAGAGGCGACATGACGAGCTGGGATCGTGGTGGTATGTTGTGTCAGTAGCGTGACGAATAGCGGACGGGGTGAGGGCCGCGGAAAGCGAGAGGTCAGGCATGGAATGTTATTTGTTTTATGGGGTGCTGTTTACTGGGTACCGGGTACATTATTGAATGTTACACCAGCTAGCGATAGGAACAATACCGTTGGGGCAATTGACCGCTTCATGCCATCGGCATTGTTGCTCAGGAAAGGTTAATTTGTGTTTTTTAGTTGGAAACGTCACATTCTGAGTATCTTTACAAATACGATTATGGAAATTTAATTAATTAATATTATACTTTTATTCTCAGGACCAGTTTTATTGATAGTGTGTTTAGCGATTTCTAATAATATAACGACTAAAGGTTTAGTTATGACCTCAATAACTACAAATAAATAAGAATACGAAATACATTTAAAAAAGTTTTGTTTTAAATTTCCAAATAAAACAGGAATTAACAAAAAGAATTATTCAATAATAATATTTTACCTGATAGAGTGTTGTAAGTAAGGTGAGCTGGGATCAAACAATACGAAGGCGGTCGTCCTGGAGTCACGTGAGGAGTAGGAACGAAGAGTTGTCAATAAGTAAGACAACTGTAATTACACGGCGATTGGCCGACGAGAGGTCGCTGGGCCCAATGGGGACTCAGCGGACGATCGATTGGACCCGTCGAGATGACCGACTAGTTCAACACAACTCTCGCAGACCGTCAACACTCTAAGGACTTACACACAACGTGTTACATGACGAAGCTGGTGATCCAATATACAATTACTCAATTACAAAAATTCCTCTGCGCTTGTTAATTTATAATTCTTAAGACGTCGACTAAAGCTATGGTCAGTTAGCATTGTGTCTTGTTGAACGTGATACACTCGAGGACACTGTGCGAGAGACGAGCTCTCGGCAATGACGACCGCCAGGGGTGACATAGACGTTAACATATCATAGAATATACCTTGTCCATGAATGTCACAGATTTAAATAAATTATTAAATGAAGTAGTCACAATGAAACAGTCTGCAATGGAAGACATAGCAATGTTTTTCTAAAACAAACCCTCCTTTTAATAACTTACAAAATATATAAAACATCGCTTTATTATAAGTAGACAGTTTTGAAAACAGGAAGTTCCTAAACCCAGCGAGGTGTCAGCAGTCTACACACACTTACTTACGCACACATACACACACGTACACACACATGAAACTGTTTAAATGTTCATCGCATTACGTAAAACACGAAAACCTATGGGTAATGTATGCGTCACCACGGACCGGGATAATGACGTGAAATGCGTCCTATGGAACAATGTTAAGGTTGAAAATTGAATGAAGAAAAATAATTTGAATATGAGGACCCTCCCTCGAGAAAATATGACTCTCAGCGAAGGAAGGCTACTTGTCGTAGAGAGTATACCGGCCGCGGCACTTTACATACATTGTTAGGACACATAATAACAAACAGAGGAAGGTAACGACTGACAAGAGACCTCCAGCCATTGTGCCTCACAGCCGCACTCAGATCAACTCTATGGTTCCAATGAAAGGTTAAATCCGAGTGGCATTTTGTAAGTTTCAGAATTGCGACCCCTTTGTAGTGAGTTACACTGAAGAGACTCGAGACAATCCGAGCTCCGTTTTTCAAGGCTTGTTATGTCATCATATGATCCTGCGATGTGATCTTGATCTACAGTAAATAGTCTTAAATCAGAACGACTTCCCGCAAACTTCACAGATAGACATCCATTGAGGTATAAGTTGTGCCGCTCAAAGTCTATAAAGGCTGAATGTTGCCTGCACAAAGGCGCTGAACACCGTCAAATATAATAAATATATCGGATGGCGGCACGACACCGCAATTGCCAATTTCGCGAGATCGTCTGAGATTGGATTTGCTCACATCATCTCGCCTCGCAGCCTCCTCAAGCTCTGACATACGGAGTTATAGCCGAGATATTTTTAAAAATATACTTTTTTCACATCAAAGAGTAAACATGTTGTGCTCTGACAGCACTACCGAACAATAAGTTTACTGAGATGTGGCTAGACATCTGTTTACCATAAAAGAATCCATAAAACATATTTTTCGCGATAAGCGTGTATCGAAATACATAATACATTAAGTGACTGCAGAGAATTTATTGAAAATTTAAAACATTACGAAAAAAAAAGTAAGTATAAGATCTGTATGTGTGACTGTCGCGATGTGTAATTTAAAATGTATTCGAGCGAGCCCCGGGCGGCCCCGGGCGGCTCCGGGCGCCAATTAGTCGTGAAGACATTCCTATTTACACAGAATCCGCTACGGGCCAATTTCGCCACATTTTGGCGGATATTTCATTACGCGCCATGTTTGTCGCTCGTCTTCCCTACTGTCTAGTGTCTACTCTCTCAATATCTGTTCACACCGACACATCCATCGTCGTCTTGAACTTAAATAACTTAATTACAATATTTGTTCGTAGGGTTTTATGTTAATATAAATTTGGTTTCCAGAATATTTAGTGCGGTCGGCCGTTAGAGTAACGTTTTATTAGTTACAGCTGGTGTCATGTTAGTTGAATGTGAAGTGACAAGTTACCTGAATAAAATTGTCGAGCGGCTACCATACATGAAACAAACAAAATATAAACATTAAATAAAACAACTGAAATACAGACGACGCTCACTTAATGAAAAAGACGTTGCACGTTAGTTAGAAAAATTTCTGAGTGTAAGTTTAAATAACATATAATGGGAACATAATTATGATATTAAATTATATATGCACATAACCATCGGATAACATAAACAAACATCATTCAATGACCGATACAGACAATGACGAGAAAAAACTTAGCACCGAAGATAAAAGAAAAGAAAAGAAAAGAACAAGGATCGCGTTACGTGAAGACCGAAAGATTCAACGGAAAAAAACAATCCTAAGCTATCATATAAAGAAGGAGGTTTAGGTCTCTGAAGTGTACACAGAGAGATCACGGGCACAGAGCACACGACATGCGACGCACCACACACGAGAATAGAGCAGGGTTGTATGAGGAAGTGAAAGAAAATTTAGAACATTGTTTATAGGAAGAGCGCCTCAGAGTAGTATCAGTCACTGGGAGCATGTTACGGTGGAGATCAATTCAATTTTGTAAAGTGCTGCGAGTCCCAAGTTCAATCTTTACCCTCTATCATGATGCCAAAATTAGTTCGCTTCTAAGAGAAGCGTCATTCTTCTAATTCTCGTAACATAGTTCTACATATAACTTATGTACCTAGATGGCTGTGGCCAATACCTAGCACCATGTGAATCGAGCTCCGATTACAAAGTTAGTAAACATTTCTATATAAACAATATAATACAATAGTTTACGTAAAACTATTGCCATATGTATATGATAAAGACATTTTAAAAACTTAGCTGTACGTATTTAGAGAGCAAACAAAGACAACGATCCGTATATGTTTGTAATTAGACAATATAACTCAATTAGTGTGTGTGTGGGTGTGTGTGTATGTTGTGGTATACGTTTACACACACAGACACGCGGTGACGGCATGCGCTTGCGCAAGCAAACGGTGTCTTAATTACAGTTATTGTTATATTTTGTCAGTGCTCATTGGAAGTTATTGAATAATTAATAAAAATTAATATAAAATTATACAGTTTATTATAACAGTAACCAATTAATATATATTTATATATTAACTATAGCACTTGTACACGTTGTATTGAGAAATGAAAAAAATATATCGATATGGTTGTACAACTCATATTTAGTAGAAGTACCATAGGGTGAAAACGTGTTTCATCAAATGACAACGCTGTTTGAGATTGCAGGACTCTCGGTCTGTCTGTGCGTCTTCATTACTATATCAGCCATCAACAAATATCAAGCAATGGATTTAAATAAATTCTTAAGATGACCACAGTAGAATCACTTTTAAATCATGAACTGAGGATATTTTGTCTAAGGAACTACAATATTTATCAATAATGATAACTTATTATTTACATACTGTGATCGTGAAGGACTCCGTGTTATGTTGTATTTAATGCTAACAAATTTAATGTGATCAATTAAGTAGAGTTATCATTCGCCAATGAAGTTTAGATAGAGATCATTTCGACTTATTTAATCAGTTAAGACGGCTATGTCGATGAGGATCATGTTTAATTTCGAGGGAATCTTGTTCCTTAATTAATATTAAAACATGATAGAGTAATAAAGTGTTACGATGCTTTTATTTATCAATTATTATAAAATAAAACCTTTAAGTAAAAATGTCTCTAAAATGTTAATGTCATCTTTATGTTGTTTACAATATAATATAATAGTTACATTGAATAGTCCCAGTGTTTAAATTATTTCGATCACACGTGTTAATATAGAATGATAGTAATAGGTATATGTGGACATGTGTGTCTCTGAGCTCCGACCCCCGGAGAATCAATCAGGGTCGTCTTAGAAGTTGCAGGGGGATGAGAGGACATTCAATTAGTACTAGGTGCCAAAATTGTAGTGTATGTAAGTATCTCTACATTCTATATATTAATTGGACACTTGATTATATATTTTTTGGACATTTGTATCCTATTATTTACAACTTATAACTTTTATTAATAATTTCACGCATTCTCATTTACTTTATTCTATAGGTTTGTGTTTCAACGAGTCTTTTTCTGTGTTTATAAGCCAAACAACTCAATCAGATTTAATATTTTAAAGAGGTATTGTTTCATCAAATCGTTTAAAACAGTTTAAAAACAAGCTAACAATCTAGTTAATGTGCAAAAAACAAACCCCAGGGAACATTGCGCAGCGAACCGTGGGAATATAATGACTTGATAGTGTTACACGTTTCAAGATAGGGCAGGACCGGCCACCTCCACCGACACAGGGGATTTTCTACTTCATTTGTACGAATTTTATGTGTCCCTGGCTCTATTTGTACCCGGGGAGATATTTATTTACCTCTGTGATCGGTTTAGGTGCAATTAAATCAATCGAAAAAGTTGAAATACAGATAAAATCTGACATCTACAAGGTACATTACTGAAGACAATATAAATGATTTTTTATATGTATTTGAAGACTAACTTTTGTACGTACCTAATATATATATTTTTTTCGATGACGCACGTAAGAACATGTGTGATATTGATTAAAATATGAATTGTAAATGATATCCAAGTGTTTAGTGTGTACTTCTCTAGGAGAGTAGGTTCGACTTCTCGATAGCATCGATGGCCTTCTCCATGACACTAGACTAGACGAACAACGGAGGGAGCTGTCGTCATAATATTCTCGCCTCGCAGCTTCCTCAGCAGAGTGATTGAATCTTATAAAATATGATAATCAGTGTGGAAGGCGTGACTCGCGGGTAATGAGCCGGCACTTAAACACGATTATCATCGCTAATGGCGCCCGCTTCTATGACAGAGCTTAGACAATACGTGCTCTACTGGCCCGTAATAAGGTTTATAATGGCGCCTCATTGTCAGTCTGTAGGATGCTTTATTACTACTTAATTCATTATTCGATCAGTCGCCCGGCCTGGGCGCCGGAGGGGGAAGGGGGGAGTGTTGGAGGGTGGGGATCAGGTCATCCTAAAATATTATTGTTGGTATCCCAAGGCGACGAATTAATACGTGTGTTTATTAGATTTACCTTCAGATTGTTACATAATTACATTACGATCATAAAAGATCACGTTCACTATTCAGTTATTAGGTTTATCGACGTTCATCCAACTCCAACAGCAACCAGGTTATCAAATTACCGGGAGTTAAAAAAAAACTTAACTTATCCATCCACAATCTTAAAGGAAAATAGCAAGCTGTTAGTGGAGCCATAGGAAGCTGCAGATTTCAAAATAAATTCCCTAATAATATAGATACCTTGGTAAGTTGTTGTTCAAATCCAGATTTGCGGTGAAGTACAGACTCTATCTTATATACAAAGTGATAATTTGATAATTTGTTAACAATAAAAGAATATATAATATAAAAGTCAAGACGCTTAAGAAGTGCATTGAAGATGACACCGAATTGAAAAAAATAAGGAAGTAGCCGAAGAAGGGTTTATTTTACAGTAAAATCCACAAAACTCTAAACATCTAAGAGTTTAATTTTTAATGAACTCTCAAAAATAACCTAACGAGATAACCTTAAAGTAATATCATATAATTAACATTCAATTAACCGAAGAACATACGAGTTACTAGTATACAATTCATTATTATTTTTCACTTTAATCCTAAGTTTAAGTAGTTCCCCTCTCCGGTCGCACCACCACTTTAACGGAATACAAAACTATAGACCTTTAAGTACTTCAGATGACGTGAGGCATCACCATGTGGTATACAGTTAAAGCAACTTGGAAGCTGGTTGTGATGTAAAGCCCTCTATGACCCTGATGACGAAGGTGAAAGGGAACGTTAATTGATTTGTAACAGAGCCGACGAGCGGTCGGCGTGGCGTGTGTCTGAACTGCTTCTAGTAATTGGTCAGTCGCTCCACTACATATAAAAGTTAGTCATTTTGTAGACGTGTTCCTCTTGGGTTATATCAACCGTGCTAGAAATGGACCAACAAAATGTACTCACTGACGGCGACGACGCATTGCGACTGAAAGCTTAGCTATGTGAATGAATATCTTTCATATTTATTTATGTTTCTCAGTCAAAGGAATTCAAATGAAAATTATTTGAAAATATATCAGTTGAACTATCCACTCGTATGATACAGGCTCTCCATATTCTGGTATGTACCAACATACTTTTTACATTTAGTTAAAACTCATCTCACTCCGAACCGGTGTGGCGATACTTGTAACCTTTTTAAATATTTTTCCTTAACATTATGTTATTTTTATGTTTTTGACTTTTCAATTTAAAACATTTCCTCTTTAAACTACAATTAGCTTCGGCTTTGTATTTTGAGCACAGAGTTTTTAAGTTTAGTCTTATTTTATGTTGTTGTTAAACATCCGACATGTAGTAGGTACTTGTTACATGAACGCTGAGGCTCGTTCTGTTTCTTTGTTCTTGTTATACACCTTCATATGAACTGAGGCAGTGGCAAGGTGTCACTGAGAGTATCAGGCGGTGGTCTCGTTTGTCGGCTGGGGTCGATGTTCAGCGTTCAGTTCACAAAGCGCTGGACGAGCAAGTTTTCGGGGAAAATATAATCAGCACTTTGATATTCGTGCTGGGTGCTCACCGACGAGTGCACGAGACGAGCACTGCACCTCAAAGGTTCGCTGAGAGCGTTAAGTGGCTCTCGGATTGCTCTGCGAAATAAACTATTTGAACACATCTGCTATTGTAATGGAATACGAGTTATTGTCTCTGGATGTTTGCTCGTTTTCCGCCTAGCTGGCTCCGGCAGGGGGAATCTGTTTACACAGTGTTTTGCTTATTACTAGGTTTTTGAGTATTGGCTTTGGCCTCTCACGAATCACTCGCAGACAAATAGTCATCGCTCTCAAGACAAGGGCTTTTCAATTCTGCTCTCCGAATCAAAAGATACGATCTTCCGATTAACATTTGAAGGTCCGACATTTTAATGTTTGTTTAACTCGTCAACCTAACTCATCAGCCGTTACAAAACCACGCTAATTCATAATACATGATATTGATAAGGTTCTACTACGAGTAAATTCTATAAACCAACAGTTTCCAAATAAATGGCAATAAATTTATACTCGTATCTGACGTACATATCCAAGAGACGAAACAAATTGACATTGTTATTCTTTTTACAAAAAATAAGTGACAACTAAATCAATGGAGTAAGTCAATTAGCGGAAATCATTTCAGTAACGGCACAAAAACAAAATAGACAACTATCCAATAACCGAGGCAAAACAAAACAAATTGAATAAAATCCGATACTTCTGTAAGAGTGTCGGCCGCTTGCTGTAACACGTTGCTTGTTATTGTAAGTTGTCGCCACTTAGAGCCGGCGGTGACATCCGACACCAGCTGACACCCATCTGACAACGGCGCGAGGAGCCAATGACGACTCTCTCACCATCCAATTAAGACACAACTCGGAATGACCAGCCGCAGTCTACTGTCCTACCGTAAGACAGCCGCATCTCGTCCCCGTGACTGAAGAAACTTCATTTCCTTGGGAATTATGTGAAAAAGATAACGTTGCGTGTAGCGAGTTCATAAAATTATTTGTATGAAGAGTGTCTCGAGACGTGTTCTGATTTATGGACGGCTATTTAAAAGCAATGATTTGTAACTTTAAAATTAGACAAGAAGATTATAAGGAACACTTCAAATGTGATTTTTCAGTTAGTTTATACGCACGAGAATGAGAGTTTGAGGACATGATTGTGGTACGAACGAGACGGGACATACTAGTATTCTACATTCATTGAGAATGATGCCAGTGATGAAATACTGACATAGGTGTATACCTTCAAAAATTAAGGACTTGTCACTTTTAGTTTTGAAATGCTGAAACGGTTAAATATTCTGCTTAATTATTTTATACACCAAAGCTTCTCGGTGAGTGACTGGTGTCGTAGAACCAATAAGATAATGTCTTAACCAACTCAGTTCTCCGAGTGCTATGTACCCTCGTCTGTAGCACATAGAGCTGCGCCCTGGTCCCTGCCGACTTCCTAAACAATAGCGAGCGAAACGACCATCGCGTTGCATTGTTTTAGGAACAATAAAAAAACGCGGCCATGATGGCAAAAATGTCAAATCTACTCGTAAATTCCACCCTGCGGCGTTCCAAATATGAAATTCCCGCACAGAAATGGCGGCGAAGGCAATTTTTACAAATGGCTGCCGAGCCCCCGGCGGGCAGGTGGTTTGTTTTCTGCGAGCTCTTTTCAGAACTAACTGGGGTTGAAACCAAAACACGAGGCCGTCTGTGAACCGCGGGCCCGCAGCTACGCTCGCCGTACGCCATGTACCTACTGTGTATATATATACACATATATGTATATATATATATATATACAACAACATTCTTATGTATTTATGTGTGTACATATCAGCGACGTTTAAGATATAAGAATAGAGTCAAGGAAACAGAAGCGAGTCGTAATTGAGTAATTTGAGTATCAGAAGTCGTATCTCGAGCTCTCTAATTTGCATTTAACAAGATATTTTCTAAAACGTCACGTTCCACCTCTAAGCAAAACCCTCACCGGTTGATCTTAGGAAAATAACGAGACGGAAGCCAGTCGCGGAAAACACTGCTCTAATGTGAAATGCTCAAAGATTATATTACACCGGTTAAACAAATTGGCATGTGATTTATGATATTGGGTAGTGCGGAGCCTGCGCGGTGAGGTTTGACGTTTGGCGGATTCATTACTGAGACAAAGGCGATGGGGGGAGTCGGGTTCGGGGCTCGGGGCTCGGGGCTCGGGGGGAAGGAGGGGGTGGCGGGGTGTAGCGCACCGGGACCCTCGGGTACCCCCGCAACATTATCGTAAACTCTTCTAGAAACACTTCCTAATTCACCGATGTTTATTACTTAGCATTAGTTTAGGGTTGATTTAAACAGACATTATAACACGAAATGTTGATTCGCTGATTAGTAATAATGAGCAGGTAAGTCTCTTCCAAGTTCATAAAGACCAGCCTGGCTCGGGCCAGCCTCGCTCTCGACTAACGTTATGCTAATTGACAAGCCCAAGTCATTTCTGTGTCTGTTATTTGATCACACAAAAACTACAAAAGTGATTTGAATGTAAGTTTTCTTGCTGCTCAAAATAACTAATAACATCCAAAACTACAGTGGGGTCAATGAACACCACAATGTAGCTAGTACTCAAAATGTATATTATGATGAAATTAAAAATCATTTGTTAGAATGAAGGACAGTACAATATTAGGTATATAAGTTCACGATAAGACAGAAATATTTCTGAAGCGTATTGTAATGTGTGTCAGTTTTTGTGCGGAGTATTTTATTCTCCTCCCTGTGTGTTTGGAGATAGCCAAAACTTATTTCAAATATATTATGACATTTTAATCTTAAATAATAAACTTTTTTTTGTGAAAAAGCGTGTTTATGGTAGTCTAGGAATGTATGTAAACTTTCGCAAAGCTATGTATAGTCGTTTAATTTGTCATATGTTCATCTTGCGTGCTATATGTGTGATGTGTATAATATACGTGGATACGTTACCGGTGAGATGAGGCTGGGCGTTGGGACTGTACGGTGACTTGATCTGCGGGAATCCTGCAACAATCACAACATTCATTAGACGACAGACAATTAACTGCATTTGCTGGAATTTCAATTTAAAAGTTGCGAGCTGTGATTTACCTGCGCCCCGCCCGGGGCCCAACGGAGGCCCACAGAGGGATCTTCATTAGGTTTCAGTAATTTTACAGTCGACATCGAGTTCAGCGAAATATATTATAGAGAAATAAACAAGTCAACGGATATATTTTATATTTTGACAGACTTGCTGTGCAATAGAAACAAGTAATATGATGCCAGTATGTATGTACATTAATATTTATTAGTCGCGGTGAAGTGACACTGTGTGTGGCGAAGTTAGTTGTTGTTCTACATTTTATTGTCGTAGTTATAGGTTCTCAGAATCGTTCAGTGAGATGTTTAGATTTAATAAAAAATACCTCTCTTCTCAGTGAATTAGTTGACGTCTGTTCCTCCCTTCTAAGTTAGTTATTTAAGACTAATTCACTCAAACACAGATAATATTTAAAATGTTTTGTTGTAAAGGGGAAGGGTTTATTTTGTTCTGATTGTCGCGGCATTAATCTCCGCCAGAGAGGCATTACCGCATTCCTAGTGTCTCTATTACAGCCTCCATTAGCGAGGCTGTTCTAACAACGGCTTCAGTTATTAAAAAAATCAGCTGTCTCAATTCGAGGCACACGATAATAAGATCAAAAATAGAATTGAAAACGTTATTGTGTTTCCTGTTTGTAGTAAATAAAATATACCTTAAACAAGTACCTACCGTCTTCACGAAACACCGTCGAGTTATATCTTGTATAATGTACGAAGATTTCAGTGAGACAGGATTCAACTCAAATATTTAATAAATAAAAGTGCTCGTCGCAAGAAATCTGTACATTGATATGAAATACAAAAGGTGTCACATTAGGTAACAAAGAGTGTCAGACGTTGAATCCGTTGTTAGATAACATGGAGACGTTAACGGTCGACTTATTGTTTCCCGGTTTACGTGGTAACAACGTAAGTACGTAACGTCGTCGGAACGTAAGCACCTTTTCTGAACATTTCCTGGATTACAATGGAGAGAGGGTAATGGCGGTATTGCGAACTTCGAACCAGAGCTGGTTTGATGTTATTACGGTGGCTTTATTTATTATTTTACTTTGACTTAACGGAACTCGTCTCACTGATGGATGAACATTTTCATTCGGTCGTATAAAGAACTATATTATACGAAAATTAATATTGAATAGTAACGAAGGCACAATGTAATTAGAGATTAAATATGTTTGAGAATCAAATAATATCTGTAAGCACAACATCCCGCCTCAAGGTAAACGAAAAAAACCTTAATGGCGATATACAATATTGTGGCTTCCTTTAGGAAAAAAAGGGCAAGTATAAAGCGGATTACACACGGCTCATTGGACTCATTGTGATGACATCTTTTTGTGTGTGTGT